>CAVNYN010218046.1:0-71188 GCA_963692815.1 Nyctanthes arbor-tristis | reverse complement strand
TAGCGGCACTTGGCCGTTTCATCTTCCGTTCAATAGACAAGTGTAAACCTTTCTTTGATATCTTGCGGGGGAACTGAAATGTTCAATGGACTGAAGCCTACCAGAAGGCATTGGAAGCACTCAAGAAACATCTAGCCACACCTCACGTTCTGTCCAAGCCACGCGAAGGTGATATATTAGCCCTGTACTTAGCTGTGTTAGGATCTCCTGTGAGCTCTGTATTGGTTAGAACGGAGGACGGTATTTAGAAACCTATGTATTATGTTAGTCAGGCACTTAAAGAGGATGAGTTCCGATACCCAGCAATCGAAAAAATGGCATACGCCCTCGTGATCTCAACAAGGAAAATTAGACCTTATTTCTTACAACACCAAGTGGAGGTACTCAACAATTACCCTCTCCATCAGGCGCTGCAGCAACCTGATACCTCAGGAGGATTAATGAAGTGGTCTGTGGAACTGGGGGCAATTCGATATTATCGTCAAACCACGGACAGCAATGAAGGGTCAAGCCGTAGCTAATTTTCTAGTTGAATTCTCACAACCCATCGAGATTTCAAACAGCTGGTCTAAACTATGGTACCAATTTGTTGATGGATCGGCAACTAACAGATGCTCGGGAGCTGGAATAGTGATTGCAGGGCCAGACAATCAGACTTACTGTCAGACACTATGTTTTGGGTTCCCAACCATGAACAATGAAGCGGAATATGAAGCACTACTCGCTGGAATGGAAATGGCTAATTTCCCCAGCATCTCACGGGTCGTTGTTAATAGCGACTCACAGCTAGTTGTGAATCAGGTCAATGGGAACTTTGAGGTAAAAGAACCGCAACTAATATGATACTGTGAGTGGGTAAAGGTAGAGTCTCAAAAATTCGATGCTTTTTCAGTCCAACATGTCCCGCGGCGTCAAAAGTTTCATGCGGATGCCTTGGCTCGATTGGCCACAATTGCGGGGGCTGAGTTCCTCAAAAGCGTGCCGGTAGGAAGAATTGACCAATCCATACTGGCCTGGGAAACTCAAATTAACACTTCGGTCACTCGACTTCCTGGGTGGAAGGAGGAAATTATACAATATCTCAACGATGGGATTAGAGCTACAAGATTCACCCTTGTAGATGGAGTTCTTTACAAAAGAGGGTATTCTTAGCCACTACTACAATGCTTAGATCTAGAGGAAGCAAATTATGCCCTACTGGAAGTCCACCGGGGGATATGTGGAAATCATACAGGGGGACGGGCGCTCGCCTTCAAAATCTTGCGACGGGGATATTACTAGCCCACAATGAAAAAGGACGCCATGGCACTAGTCAGAAAGTGCCTTGAATGCCAATTCTTTGCTCCTATTAATAAGTCTCCCCTAGAGGAACTCAATCATGTCTGGGCCCCATGGTCATTCTCATAATAGGGGATTGATTTGATTGAACCTCTTTCCACAGAAAGGGGCTCAACCCAATATGCCATCGTGGCCGTGGACTACTTCACAAAATGGGTGGAAGTAGAAGCATTGGTGTGGATAACTGAGCAGAAGACTACTGGCTTCATTTGGAAGTCCATCATATGCCACTTCGGGATCTCACATGCCTTTGTAACAGATAATGGCAAATAGTTTAACAACGTAAACTTTCGCGAGTTTTACCAACGGTTAGGCATCAGGAATCATTTCTCTACACCTCACCACCGTCAGGCAAATGGTCAAGTGGAGGCTATTAACAAGATTGTGAAGCATACCCTGAAAAAGAGATTGGAAGGACTCAAAGGAGCTTGGGCTGATGAGTTACCATCGGTACTTTGGCCTTACCGCACCACAACTCGAACAGCTACTGGGGAAACTCCTTTCTCGCTGGCATTTGGAATAGAAGCAGTAATCCCAGTAGAAGTCTAACTTCCTTCAGGCAGGGTGCTGCAACATGATCTGGAGCAGAATCCAGAAAAACTCTGTGCTGAACTTAATTGATTGGATAAGAAGCGGCTTGAAGCCGAAATGCGAAACTCCGTCTACAAGCAGCGGAGCACTAGGTACTACAACCAAAAGTAAAGATCCGACAGTTCAATATGGGTGACCTTCTATTAAAAAGAGTGCTTCCCGTCCCAGGGGTCTTACAGAGTTGTAGAGGTACTCCCTCACGGGGCTTACAAGCTTGAGTCAGTGACCGGTCAGACCTTATCACACCCGTTGAATGCAGAGCATCTGAAGAAATTCTATCAGTAGCTAGGCTAGGAAGATAAGTTATTCCAATTCTCAATTATTACAGACGGTCTCATGTAATCAAGGCTGTGTATAGCCATTCCTCGTTTTCTCATCACGAATGAAATTTATTGAACAATTAGTCTCTCAAAGGCTCACTGAGCCCAATCAGGGAAACAAAATTCCCCAGGCTCGCAGAGCCCAAACTGGGGCATAGCTCCCCAGCTGTCTCTCAAAGGCTCGCGGAGCCCAATAAGGGAAACAAAACTCCCTGGGCTCGCGTAGCCCAAACTGGGGCATAGCTCCCCAACCACCTCTCAATGGCTCCAAAAGCTAAAATATGGACACAGCTCGCTTTGAACCTTTAGGAAAGCGAACCAAACGCATGACCATCAAGAATCTCATATCACCCATGTATGGCCGATCAGAGATTGGGGCATTTAATAGACGGAAAAGACGATACACGAGATCGGCCAAAAACATCCGATCAGGGAAAATGCCGATTAGACTCACATTCTCATGAACCAGTTAGATTTAACACTTAGGAAATACTTGCACATTTGTAATTTTGTGACTTTTGGGAAAGTTTTGAAAATCTTAGTGCTCTAGCAATTTGAGATATCTGTTTTGGCGTCGGTGTCAAAAAAAATCTGATCGGACAGTTATATCCGATCTCGTGATCAATGGAAAATGTCAAATTTATAGTTTTTGAGTACTAGTTGGGGTACGTATTCTGATCGGCTAAAAGTGTCCGATCACACTTCCAAAAGGGGGATGGCTTATTAGTTATCGCTTGTGATCGACTGAGGGCGGCCGATTTGGGCCGAACAGACATTTCGAGTGTATACCCATAAGGTCGTAATGTTATGCTAATCCTGTTGAGTAAAAACAATTTGAGACCCAGGAATTATGAACTTCATTAAAATTCTCGAGTTCAGTAAAAGACTACAAAATTCTTGAGGTGGTGCCAAAGGTTACAAAGTCATTAAGATAAATACAAGGCTTAGTCCTGATCCCCCCTGGCATCCCTGTCCCGTGTATGGTCGGTGGTTGCCACCTCAACAGAAAGGTCTCCAGATCGGCCATCTTCAGCGTCACCAACCAAGTGTCCTACCGGGGCTGGGGTGATCGGCTACCACTTCTTGTACTTCCACTTCCTTCTCTTCTTTATCAATGATGCCAGGGTCGGCCTACTTTTGCTTCTTCCGATCTCTCGTGGTCAGCCTTGAGCTTCTCGTAATCCCCAATGACGATGCTGAGGTCGGCATTAGGCAGGAGTGCTCTAACCTTTTTAATTATCTCCTCCTGGCCGATCATGTAGGACTCCAGCTGATCCGCTTCATAGAGTTTGGAATTCCTAAATGCCCTAGCATGAGCACAGTAATCCGCCCTAACCTCCTCTTGTGCTTTTTTAAGATCGGCCTCAAGGTGAGAGATGGTAGCCTTGAACTCTCTTTCCAAAACTTGGATGTTGGAGGTGTGATTCTGGAGATCTGTGAGCCGCCCGGACTTCTCAAATTCTAGCTCCTTTTCCACTTGAGCTAGCCTCTTGTTTAATACCACCAAGTCGGCCCTATGTTGATCCAGTTTTTCCTGGAGCTGATCACGTGAGTTTGTCTCTGACCGGACCTTTGAGCGAGTGTAGAACAAACTGATGCAGTCAATGGCATCTATGTTGGCAAACTTGTTTTCATCTTTTTTAGTCCGGGCCCATACGAACGTCTCATAAGACCCCTTCAGGCTGGTCGGAACTTTCTCCAGTACCTCAGGACTTGGAGTATGCACCAACCACATATCTCGGTAGATACAGGAAAGATGATCCTTCTGCTTGGAGAAGCCAGTTGCCCTAAATGGATGGATCGGCAGATAGAATTTTGATTGATTCCTATTTAGACCAGTGGAAGTAGAGGCCGGATCTAGTTGTGTGGTGTCTGATTGGTTCACTGAAGCAAGAGTGGACGCAGAGCCCTTGAGAAGTGCTTTTCTGGCCGTCAGCCGGTTGCTTCAAAGGGAGATCTTGAGAAGGCGTGGACCCGGAGCCCTTGAGAAGTGATGTTCTGACCGTGACCGGACGTCCACTTTGGTTTTTTGGCTCTGAGAGCGGCAGTAGCTTCCATCTCGGCTTTAGATTCCTTTTTCTTGGGAGGTCGATAGTTGATATCGTCTTCTGGGGAGATTAGAAACGAAACAGGTGCTAAAGGGGGAACTTCTTATGATTAATAGAATTGTCCAGTAAAGTGGTCTTACCAGTTTTTCTAGGCTCAACGTCTGGGCAGAGTCCAAAGTCTCTCGGTGTTGTAAGGCTAGATTTCCACAAATTCGTCTGAGTCAAGATCTCCCTGTAGTTTGTGCTAGTATGGAAATCCTCATACCGGAGCTGGTTGAAAAGCGCTAAGTGCTGGGCTATTCGGTTCACCTTGACATTTCTTGTAGAAGAGGGAAAAGTCATAGGGAAAGTTAAATGAGATCGGAAGAGAGAACGACCACAAGAATACTACTCACTATAAATAATAAATCTATCCGGGACGGCCGAGTCATCCTACAGGAGATCCCTGGGTACCGATCTCCATTTCCCACTAATCCAGAACAAATCAAACATCTAATTTTTTATTAAGTCTGGGAGGCGTAGAATTGGGTTCTTCAATTTTGGATGCACGGTCGCGTAGTAAAATCCTAGACCGGCCTTGTCCTTTTTAAACATATAGAACTCGTTGAAGGTTCTGACCGAGGGCATTTGTTGGCCGAGCTCCTGCCACAATATTATAAAGGCCAGCATCATCCTCCACCCATTGGGGATGATCTGAATTGGTAACATCCATCAGAAGCATAGGTAGTCTGTGATAATCCTAGCCATGGAGAATCTGAGACCGGCCTTTAGCATCATTCCTGTGTAGGCCATGCAACCCGGTGGAGGTCGGTGCATTTCCTCTCCAGGTTGGAGGAGCACGAAGTGGACATCAGCCGGAACATCGTATTCCCTATGCCACGCTTCTAGCTGGGCTTGGCGGACTCTGGACCTTAGTCCAATAGAAGCCGACTCAGTTCCGCCATTCGAAGGAGCTGAACTTGATTGATCTTCTGGCTAGATCGGAGGGGTGTTAACCGCATGAAGAGGAATAGCATTGAAGAGAACCTCCTGAGGCACGACCTTAGCACCCAAAGATGATTCTGTGGGTTGATGATCTGCGAAGTGGCTTCCCTCAAGCTCTACGTCACTATCCTCGTAGCCATAGGGGTTCTCCTAGTCGGAATATGTATCCTCGTCATATTCAGCCATCTCCTCCTATCCAGAAAGCCGATCAGACCCGGGCTCCTTGTTGGCGTCATCTAGTTCTAAATTTTGATCGAAAGCACCTCCCTCATAAGAACCGGGCCGATCTCCAGAATGATCAGATGAGGAGACCGCTTCCCAATCTAGACCTTTCTCTCTGTTGGCCTCCTCACTTCTGTGTTTCGAACTAGCGGGGTGTATCTTATTCTAATTTTGGTCATTGTGTTTCGAAGAAGAAGAATTAAGAGAAGACAGAATATAAGATTGTACCTACTGAAGCACGATGCCAACGTCTGGTCAGCCTAGTGGATGATTAGAAGCTTAGATCGGCTACAGAGAGAAAGGGTTTTAAAGAGAAGGCAGAGCGAAAAGTGGTGGAAGTTTGAGAATCTAGAGCTATTTATAGAGGAGGAAACGCATAATTCAAAAAGATCCTTCTAGATCTGACAGTGATGACGTCATTCACGTTAGAACGCCGACAGTACAGACTCCCATGGCTGTACTTCTCCATTCAATGCCTACCACGTGGCACTCTGACCGAAAGGCGGTGAAGACGAGCTGACCCGAACCTTAAGACCCGTTCCAGGAAACGAGCCCATGAAGTTGTGGGCAGAGGTTACCGGACAGACATCATTTACGTCATCTGATTTGGAACTGGCACTGGCGAACACAAACGATTGGGGCATTGTTGGGGTCTGATAATTCGCGAGGGGACCACGGACGTTCCTAGACCGGGCCGTGAACCGATCAGAGGAGTTATTCTGATCCGATTGAGGTTGCAAACCTACATGGCGCGGCTCATTTGTGCTTGAATGAGATCGGGCAACGATGGCCGATCTCGAGTGGGGATGGTCAGGTTCTGTCCGATCAAGACAGGTGCGATCTCATTATGTGTTCAGGTGCTTATGTGGCGCATCCGAAGCACATGGAGAAGTTGGTAGTTATCAACAGTTATTAGGGCAATAGTTAACTAAACCTCGTACCCTAGTATACGTCGAAGTGGGTTATGTCCGAACAAATTGTATAAAATTCCCAAAGCACCCCGGAGCTCACCTATAAATATGGGCCTCGGGGAGCTATTGAGGAGGAGGGCTTTTCGCCTATTAAAAGGAAATTAGAGAGAGAATTTTTTAGATTATTTATCTAGCTCCGAACTCGTCCTCTGATTATACAACTCCTGTTCTGACGCTCTAACCGGTTCCATACCCGATGAGCATTCCTGAACACTGCATCATCACAATCCGAATCTATTGTCGCGACTTGGCTCGACGTCAACATAAGATAAGAAGAGCCAATATATGATATTTGCAAACCTGCCCCATTACCCATGAAAAGCTTGTTGTTTCTATTGTACTCGATTCCGAAATTAAGATTCCCAATTCATTGGTGACATGATTGTGGTTCCCGAATTAGGGGACCATCTATTATCTGTAGGAGGTTCTGGAGTAGCTACCATTGCAATCATATTATTGTTCATATATTTCCAGATATGGAGTTATGAGAAGATGCCCCTGTATTCCCAGAATTATTTTGGATCAGATTACCATTCATGTTGCCAGTGAAAGTTTGGTTGAAGCGATAGTAACAGCGATGTACAGTATGGCCAAATTTGCCACAAAGTTGGCATTGTAGTCGTTGACCATTGTTCCAGTTTCTATTGCCTCCACGACCATAAGTACTCTGATAAGAGTGCCCTTGATGGTTGTTTTGATGCCACCGCGACTGCTACTATTGGGCTTTTTATTTTGGTCATGATAAGCTATATTCACCACATGAGTAGAACCATTAGTGTTCAACGTGTACTGCTCAATACCCCTTTCATGAGTAAGTAGCATAGCACTAACATTAGTTGGGGACACTAACCCAGACCTTAAGGTAACAGATACTACGACAGATTCATATTCGATTCCAAGACCAGCAAGCACATAGAGGAGTTGGTCATCTTCAAAAACACCATTTTCAGCTGAGGCTAAAGTATCAGCCGCTGATTTCATTTTATGCTCAAACCTCCTTTCTTGGGTGTTTGCAATTTAAGGCGATATTGCATAATCTTTGCTCGACTTTGGGCACCAAAAATCTTTCAGCCTGACCTCAAATTTAAGTGGTTGTATTACATCCCACCATTTAAGCTTGAATGCTTTGAATCATTGTTGCAGGAAGCGAAGAGACAATTAGTTGATCTTGTCTCTCATGTTGAACATAGGCTGGGTTGACGGATCATGGACATCAATTTATTGATGGTGTCAACATTGAAGGGCAAACGGTGGTTGCATCAATGAATTCCTCCAATCCTAGTCCTTTAATAGTAGCAAGAACTTCTTGTTTCAAAAAAAAGGTAATTTCCATCATTAAGGCGTACTGTAGAGAGCTGGTTTGCTGGATTGATAGGCTAACTTTGTGGAGTATTAGTTTTGAGGTTGGGCATTTTTTTGTATCCGTTTAAGGTACAGTATTATGAGATTATTTATCAGTAGCAGATAAATCGGAAGCCATGGAAAAGAATGCTCTGATACCAAGATATAAAAGATAAAAAATGACAGATGATTGAATTACATGGAAGAGATCCCCGAATGATATTTCATCATGGACTGTATGGCTTAAATAGCCAAAGAATACAAATGACAGAATCCTTAAAATCATGTAGAATATTCACTTATCCTATACAGAGACTAATTAGATCAGTTTACAGACGACAAGAATATATTAAAAATCAATTACAGATTTTATCTAACCTTACAGATTGTGATTTCAGTCAAGACAGATCGCTAACAAGTAATACAGTAGTGAATACAGAGTGTCGAACCTACAAGGACTGAATCTGCTAAACTCACCCTAATTGATCTCGACTTTAGATAAAAAAAAACACACACAATAAGGTTTTGGAAATAATTTTGAGAAATTTAAAAACAATCTAAGAACATAAAAAGTTAGTATTATTTACAAATCTTAAAAACAATAAAATCACAAAAGTGCTAGAATTCCTGAATCCACCCCGTCCTCATGATTAACTATTGGTATTTGGAGTTGAAAATCAATAATCCAATATTATTCAGAAACCTCTCTCGATGGTCATCCAAATCTATATATCTATATATCTATACATGAGATTAATTATCTCTAATTAACCTTCAAATATATGGTACACATTAATCCACTGTGATTATTTTTTAGTGATTTTATAGAGTATAATAGTATCTCTATCTATTATAGGACGTTCATTACCATGTATTAAACTCATGATAAATCTCTTGAAAACAACATGAATCACAAAATTCAATCTAATGGAGATCAAGTATCAAATTGGAATAAGGGAATAATAAATAATCAACCTGGAAAATAAACTTAGAACATATAAAAAGAGTACTTCAAATTAATCACAAAGAAAAGAAAACAATTAGCTTACCATGCTAAAGAAAAGAAAACAACAATAAAGATTGAAATTCGTAATCCAAAAGAGACGAATTCACGATATATTCCACGTCGTTTCTTTTCCCCGGCCGTACGCACCGTACGTCTTTTTTCTCCTCTCCCCCGATTCCTCATGGCCCCTCTCCCTTTTATCCTATAATTGCACGCTAGTTCTTCGTGGGCTTAAAAGCTCATCTTCATTGATGTCGTGAATTGTTTTATTTTAATTTTTTTTTTTTTGCTTTTTCAACTATTAATTGCACAACCATCTTTCGGCTTCGTTTCTTTTTTAACTTTGGTCCATAATTTCCAAAAGCTGGTAGAATTAATCCTTTTTTGCTTCTTTTTTCTTCATTTGCATCAAAATCGGGTTCAATAAGTCAACAAAAATAAAGTGCAAGGTCTAGTATCTCCAAGGCTCAACCTCCTCCAAACTTAGACTTAATAGGTTTGGCAAATAAGAATAATAGAAAGAGTAAGGTATTCTAAGTTTTTTTATGACTAGTATCTATTATACAATTCATCTAACCAAAGTGCAGACTATGGTGACTTGTGCCAAATAAAGATCATGTCTCACATGAACAAGCAACTTTAACCAATAAGATCATATAGCAATACTCCATTCCAAATGATGGACAATATAAGGTTATAGATACTCAATCACACCAGTCAGCAAGACAATCAAATACGCCAACAAACCTTTTTTTTTTAATTTTTTCCCAAATTTTTGATGTTTTAAGATTCTTTTTTTAAAGCAATAAAATGTACACTATAAATCCGACTCTCAACAAAGTTAAGCAACCAAAATTTAAAGCATCATACCCCCACACTCAAAGTATACATTGTTCTCAATGTATTAAACAAGAGTAAACAAGATAGGGTTAAGATACTCCCTGTGAAGAGATTGAAGAATTCGAGAAAATAAGATAGGACTTGTTACGCTTTGACTTTGCATGCCTTGGAACCCTTCAACTTCCTCTGGCATGTAGATTTCTTATCAATTGGTATACCTGTATTGATAAGCAAAATACATATAAGTATAATAGGTAAAATCAATGATAACATAAAGTCGAGTATACAGTGGTGTGCACTCCCAAATTATACTACAATTTCTAATTAAAACTATGAACCAATTAAATTACCACTTAAGCCCAAACATGCCTCTTTACAAGTCGTGAAGACTAATAAGTGATTCATGCTCAAGATATGATGAAAATTCAATCCACACGCCAAACTTTCACAAAAGATACAAAAAATGAAAATTTAAACACAAACTGACCAAGCATATTTGATTGAAGAAAACATGAGTAAGTCTTGAAATTATCTCGAGTGAAATTTTTCCATACTAAATTTCACATATAGATGTAGCTGTTTGTAAAATTTCAAGTCAATCTGAGCTTAATTGAGCTAGACGATGATGGGCCGTATTTAGCATAAAACAAGGGACAAATCTGCCACAGCTTGATTCAAGCTCGGGTAATGTGCCAAAAATTTGAACTTTCCCTGAGCTATCTTTTGACACAATAAATTAAACATGTTGGTCTAGCTCTCCACAAAATTTCAGGTCAAACGGAGGTCTTTTGAGCTAGGCAATTGGTGGCCGAAGTTGGCTGCCGTCTAGGAGACCGACAGTAGGCTGTGGCTGACCGCGGTTTGCAAACCACAGCTGGGCGCAGTTTGCATGCCGCGTTCGGGCGCGGTTCAGTCCTTTTTCCCTTTTTTTTAAGAGCTAAAAACGATCCATGTCTGCAATGAAAATTATGGGTCTGTAAGTTAGGCTAAGAAATTTATGCTATGAATTATGAATGATATAACAAAAGTTTATCAATGTAAAACTAGAAATTAAACGTGCCAAAAACTAATGCAATGCAAAAATTAAAGTCAAAGAAAAGAAAAGGGATAGAGAATGGGTTGCCCCCATTAAGCGCTTATTTATAGTCATTAACTTGACTGTGTAGCCATCAAATTCAAAGAACTTTAAATGATGCTCTTGACAACTTGCCAAACATGTCAAAGTGTCTTTGAATCTATCCATGTTGAAGCTCCAAATTTTGATGTGGTCTTCCTCAAAGTCATAAGACTTTATTTGATTGTCTGACTCTAATTCAAGTATGTAAATTTCAACTAGTTCATTAGATCCAATGATGAAATCAGTTGAACCGTCAAATTTGTAAGGGGTTTCATTGGCAACTTCAATTTCATTGCTCATCACATCTTTATGTTCATCAATTGAAATCTTGTTCTTCCCCTCATCTTGATCTTTTTCCATAGATAGTCCATTGCTTCTTTCTATCTCTTCCAACATGGCACGTGCTAATTCAATTACTTCTTGACTTTCTTGAGCCCATTTATTTGCCTCAATTTTGCAAAGCCTACGGTTCTCCATTTGGAGTTGAAACAAGCCATTGAGATCTCCTAACGGTGGTTTCTATTGAACTATATAGTTGAACTGTTGATAAATCGATTATACTTTTAAAGCTAAACAAGTCCATTGCTCATCAACGGGTGTTAATGCTGACATGGGCATGTCATCCTCATGGGTCCTAGCTAATTTAAAGCATTCAACCATTTTAACTTTTTGCTCATTGAGGAATATTGCTAAAGGCTTGTCTTCCTCATTAAGGTCTGAGAATCTCCGATACCATGCCATGTTATTGATCTCCTAATTTGTCTTCATTCCCTGACAGCAATAAAACAAAGAAAAACAAGTAGATCAACTGGAAAATATATATAAGAAAAAAATAAAAATAAAACTAAAATCACCTAAACCAAAAAAAAAAAGAAATACAAAATTCAGTCCCCGACAACGGCGCCAAAAACTTGTTGTCGACTTAATCTCACAAGTGGACTGATCGTTAGCAAGTAATACAGTAGTGAATACATAGTGTCAAACCCATGAGGACTGAATATACTAAACTCACCCTAGTTGATCTTGGCTTTAAATAAAAGAAAACACACAATAAGGTTTTGGAAATAATTTTGAGAAATTTAAAAACAATCTAAGAAAATAAAAAGTTAGTATAATTTACAAATCTTAAAAACAATAAAATCACAACAGTGCTAGAATTCCTGAATCCATCTCGTCCTCATTATTAACTCTCGGTATTTAGAATTGAAAATCAATAATCCAATCACTACTACAAAAAAACATAATAGACGTTGATTGTAATGATGAATATGCGTCGGTTGTGATGGCGATGCCTATATAAGAGACACTCATTATCAAAGTATACGCGTCGCTTGTTGATCGGCGCCTAAAGTTAACAATAGGTGTATGTTGTTTCACAAAAATCAACGCCTAAAGTCAATTGAAAAAAAAATAGGCGCATATTGCAAACAATAGGCGTCGGTTTTATCATTACAAACGATGTCTCTCGTATTTTTAAAAAAAAATTAAAAAAATATATTAGAGAACGTAAACTGAAAAAAAAAATAGAGGGAAATCATGCACACATATATTACAAACCCATAGACTGCACGAAAACATGAATTCACTCGATGAGATTAATGGTTTGGTGAAGCAAATTCCTTCTCGAGGAATTTTTACCAAAAAAATAAATAAATAAGGGCCTTTACTAGTTATTACATCAACTCAATAAGATGAAGCAACAAACAAACATTCTTCTTGACTATCTGCCTGTTGAACACAAGCTCAAATCATCCAAGAAATCTCGCCCGTTGAACATATTCTCCTTTGGCTCTTCCTCCTCCTCATCAAGAAATCTCTCACTTTCTCTCCAAGAAAAACAACTCCATTTTCTCCTGCAGATTTTCGGAGAAAATGAGTAACAAACACACGTAAACTGAGCAAAATCTTCCAAGAAACTTAGTACCTGTATTGTCAAGTGTTGCTAGAGTGGGAGTATGTGATTCTGCGACTACTAAAGATGAAAATGGAAAGGAAGAAACCAGTAGAAAAGCTATAAAAAATAGTGGTCGAAAGGATGACATTCTTTGAGTAACACACAGCTCCATTTCTTGAAATGGGTTCTACCTTTTAGAAGGAGCACAGGTATGCGAGAGAGTAGAAGGAGAGGAGTAGTTGAAATTTTATGGTCCAAAATAGTTTGAATATTGAGTTTGAATATTGAGTACAATTTTGAAAATGGTGAGCTGCAATTGTGTCAGAGAAGCACTGGGAAATTTCAACCGTGTCAGAGAAGCAAAGGGAAGAAGGACGATGGGGCCCGCTACTCCTAGCTCTTTTTCATTTGCCTTATGAAATACACGTCAGTTCTTAAAGAGGAACTGACGTGTTCTTCAGATAAATCGACGTGTATATTAATATTAATAATTTTAAAATTGTCACCGTATTGTATTTACACATCGTTTTTCTATGAACGGACGTGTATTCCCCAATTTTTTGTCAAATTATGTAATAGTGAATATTATTTAGAAGCCTTTCTCGATGGTCATCAAAATCTATACTTATACATGAGATTAATTATCTCTAATTACGCATTAATCCACTGTGATTATTTTTTAGTGATTTCATAGAGTATATTAGTATCTCTATATATTATAGGACCATACGTCGTTCATTATCATGTGCTAAATTCATGATAAATCTCGCGAAAACAACATGAATCACAAAACTCAATCTAGTGATGATCAAGCATCAAATTAAAATAACAGAATAATGAATAATCAACCCGAAAAATAAACTTGAAACATATAAAACGAGTACTTCAAATTAATAACAAAGATGGGATTTCATCGTTAATCATAGTACAAAACAATTAACTCATCATGTTAAAGAAAAGAAAATAACAATAAAGATTAAAATTCATAACTCAAAAGAGACGAATTCACGATACGTTCCTTGTCGTTTCTTTTGCCCGGCCGCATGCACCATACGTCTTTTTTCTCCTCTCCCCCGATTCCTCACGGCTCTTCTCCCTTTTATCCTATAATAATTGCATGCTAGTTCTTCATGGGCTTAAAAGCCCATCTTCATTGATGTCGTGAATTGTTTTATTTTATTTTATTTTTTTTCTTTTTCAACTATTAATTGCACAACCATCCTTTGGCTTCGTTTCTTTTTCAATTTTGGTCCATAATTTTCAAAAGTTGGTAGAACTGATCCTTTTTTCCTTCTTTTTTTCTTTATTTGCTTCAAAATCGGGTTCAATCCTAAAAAAAACAAAAACAAGTAAAATTAAGTAGAAAGTCGACAAAAATAAATAGTCAATGTCTAGTTTTAATGGCTCAAGATAAGTGCAAAGTGCTTATCAAATTTATTTTCTAATCTTGTTGAAGCTGACTATGTACGTGTGATCATTGGTGATGCTCAATCATATAAGATTCAAGGCATTGGAGATAAATTATCATTCAAAACTAAAATAGGAAAGGTGGAGCACGTCACTAGTTTACCACATCCCAAATTTGGAGAGCAATCTACTCAATCTTGGTCAACTTATGAACAAAGGTTGTGATATAGACACTTGCGTGAAGACGTGCATCATGAAGAAAAATGATCGGCTTATTGTAAAAGTCAGTTTGAGCCAATATAATCTATATTCCTTGAAGCTTGATATTATGAAATCACGAGTTTTTTTCAAGATTGTTTCTACATGGATTGGTGGTTGTCCCCCAATTAGAGATAATTCTCAAGTTTTGCAAGATCGTAGCAACTCAAGCAAGAAACTAGAAAAGAATTCAAAATCTTCCCAAGAAGGAAATATCAAGAGTTGGAAAGAAATTCAAAAATGATAAAAGAAGACAATGAAGAGCAATCGGCATCATTCGTGTTGTTTGCAAAAACTTCAATTGAAAAGAAGCCCATAGAACTTCGAAAATATGGAGTGAACAAAGAGTTAAAGCATAGATGGAAAACATTCAGTCTCTCAACAAGAAAAATAAGCAAGGAAAAAGCAATCAGATTAATCACAAAAAGAAAGTTTCAAAATCCAATGTAGTTGAAGATTTCAAATTAAGAGGGGTTTAAAAATAATGTAATCTGTAATCTTCAACAAAAATCAATCTGTAATCTTCAACAAAAATCAAAGGCATGGAAACGTCATTACACTATCATGGAAAATATCTTCAACTTAAATCAAAGGCATGGAATCAAAGGCATGGAAGCGTAGAAAGCAATCAGATTAATCACAAAAAGAAAGTTTCAAAATCCAATGTAGTTGAAGATTTCAAATTAAGAGGGGTTTAAAAATAATGTAATCTGTAATCTTCAACAAAAATCAATCTGTAATCTTCAACAAAAATCAAAGGCATGGAAACGTCATTACACTATCATGGAAAATATCTTCAACTTAAATCAAAGGCATGGAATCAAAGGCATGGAAGCGTAGAAAGCAATCAGATTAATCACAAAAAGAAAGTTTCAAAATCCAATGTAGTTGAAGATTTCAAATTAAGAGGGGTTTAAAAATAATGTAATCTGTAATCTTCAACAAAAATCAATCTGTAATCTTCAACAAAAATCAAAGGCATGGAAACGTCATTACACTATCATGGAAAATATCTTCAACTTAAATCAAAGGCATGGAATCAAAGGCATGGAAGCGTAGAAAGCAATCAGATTAATCACAAAAAGAAAGTTTCAAAATCCAATGTAGTTGAAGATTTCAAATTAAGAGGGGTTTAAAAATAATGTAATCTGTAATCTTCAACAAAAATCAATCTGTAATCTTCAACAAAAATCAAAGGCATGGAAACGTCATTACACTATCATGGAAAATATCTTCAACTTAAATCAAAGGCATGGAAGCGTCATTACATTGACTACCCTGAAAAATTGAAGAGACGGGAACATGAATCTCAACGGAAGATTGAAGACATCTTGGAAGTGTTATCATAGAAAATATAAGCTCATAAATTATTATTTAACTAGTCTCTCACCCGTGCGTTGCACGGAAAGATTAAACTCAAATAATTTTTATAATAAACTATAAAATCTTAAATAATTTCTCACCATCAAATTTATATAACAAAAATAGTAAATATACAATTTTGTTTTAGTATTTAAATTGTCAAATTAAGAAAGATGGAAAACGTCTATGAAAATGGACTACTAATGATATCTGAATATATAATATATGTGTGTGCTTGTGTGTGAAGCTTCTAGTAATAAGTAATAAAATGAAGACATGGAATATAAAATTATAATTGTGATGACTAAAAATGGACATGTAAAAATACCAATTTCGTGCTCAATAATATATGAAACTTCTCCGTGTCTATGCTCGTCAGCATCTCAGTGAGGGATGACAATCAAAATGGAGTCAATACATTGAGAGACGGTGCACGTTGCAGAATAATTTTTGACATCACCCGTGCATTATACATATTTGGCCAAATATATATTTTTAACATCATATATTGATCAATTGATTAAATTTTCTATTGAAATT
This sequence comes from Nyctanthes arbor-tristis, assembly GCA_963692815.1. Classification (NCBI taxonomy): domain Eukaryota; kingdom Viridiplantae; phylum Streptophyta; class Magnoliopsida; order Lamiales; family Oleaceae; genus Nyctanthes; species Nyctanthes arbor-tristis. The sequence goes on along the minus strand of CAVNYN010218046.1, from coordinate 54,949 downwards.
AAAATCTTTAAGTAAAACAAAAATTTAATAAAAAATGCAATAAAAAGGTCGATGCAAAAAGCAAACCCACTGAATTAGTGGTAACTAACAAAGCTAGACTTTCTAAATTGCACCGTCATAATTGAGTAATCAATTTTTAATTTAATATAAAAATTTGTTATTTATGTATTTTTTTCATTAGGTCTTATGATTACATCATTGTGTGTGCACACGAAGCTCTAAAGATATTAACTGAGAGAAGGGAAGGGAGAGAACCGTTATGTTCAAAGTTATCCAGCCAAAATAGTTAGAGCAACTTTAGTACTACCATATTCACAATGATACTTCATGGCAATAAGAGTTTGAAAAATCTAATAGCAACTAAATGTGAATTTCCCAAAATAATCAAATTGTTGTTCTAATACTGCAATTAGATTCTCCATAATTGAATAGATTAGAAGATTTTTGACAATTATTATATAGAAAATTAAATCAAAGCTAAAAAAGCAATCAATAACCCAACAATATAATCCTTTTCTTAAAAAAATAAATATTGGAACGGGTTGCTGATTTAGAAGTAAAAATTAATACCATGCGATATTTTTTCCCCCAAGCTAGGAGATGAACACATAGCATCCAATAAATAATAAGTTGCATAGATATAGGAGTAAATGTGATCTTTCTAATGGACGTTGACTGAAAAATAAATAAATTGGTTAATATAAAAGTACATGGTAACCTTTATTGTAGACATTGACCTAAAAAATGATTAACCATAAACCAAGAGAAGCCCAACACTACCTGTTCTTATAAAGTAGAAAAATGCTTATATTTTGTTTTTTTGCGCAATATATTATCAAAACATTATTCTTATACTACAATATGTTTCTATTCTTTGGTACGTTCAACATTATTCTTGAAGAAATACAATGTTGTATTTGAATTATGATCCTTTAGCAATCTGCCTTAAAATAAACTTAGAGTGATGCGGTACGAAGTTGTTGATTTGATAATGTTGGGGTAAATTTAAGAATTTGTTCTTTCCCATATGCGACCTATCAACACCATCTGTAAGTAATCAAAATTCTTACCATCCATTTTAGATTATTACGAAACTTGCGAAATTCAAGAAACATCCAATCCTCAACTCTTTTCTTATCACATTTTTTATAATTGATAATTTCTTAATAATAACATAAGTTTTGCTTGGATATGTTTTATATTCAAATATTACATTAGCATGATTTAATATAATGACAATTTTACCATTGTCATTTACTTGTATAAAATTGTTTGTAGTTTGTATTTTTTTTAATGACGGGATAAAGAAATTCTTAGATGAAAGTTATTAATATGGGTCGAATCTATTAATAATGAATCGTAAAAGCTAATAATTAAAAAAGAAAAAAGTTAAGGACATATTTATAATAGTAGCCATTAAGAACCTTAGGTGTAATTAAAATGTGGTGTATATATAATTAGCCTAAAATAAAACAATAATAATAAGATTATGTGATATGGTAATACTGAAACTTATTATTTTAAGCAAAATCTCTATGTTGAGTTAATCCATACATCATCTCCTAATACCATCTTCGCGTGCAAATTCAACGACAAAAAGGTGTCAATTACAAAGTTCTTTTTTTTTTTTAAATCAATTCAAGAGAGAGAACAAAATTGAACTCAAGAAAGAAGAAAAAGGAAAAGGAAAAAAAATTTGTAGGAAGATTTTGCATTTGATAGTGCAATTCGATAATGATAAAGATTATATATTTAAATTGCAAAGCTAACCACATCACCAAAATCTTGAGATTTCATCAAACAAAGGATTAGAAATAATTTGATTTAGGATAAGAAAGATGTTAGGTTGCTAATTCATAGTGATTTAGGTATCTATATAAATGGAAAGAGATATGAACTATAATTTAGTATAGGAGTTTGATTTAATGAAGAAGATAAATTAAGAAGATAAAATGGGATTAGAGCAAAAATTCAGCCAAAAATATCAAAAACGAAAAAGGAAAAAGAAGAATAAAATAAAATAGCCAAAAAAAGACTTTAACCGCAGATGTTACCAAAAAAATAGGCGGAAAACTGCGGTAAAAGGGTACCGCAGACTATTCTCCTTTTATATATATATATAGATATAAATTGTAGTATTTCAAATGAATCTAGAATTGTCTATTGGGCACTATAAATAGCAGTCTAGTTCTCCTGCCAACCGTATATGCCGCTAGACGCCGGCAGACGGATACGTGGCCTACAAAAGTACATGCCACACCAACATTGGTTTCAACGTAGTCAAACAGTTGGCAGAAGATCAAAATCACTATAAATAGAAGCCATTGTTTTAGTCTTGCAGTTTCAATCAAGAAATCAATAAAAAAATAATTAAAGAGTGTGCTACAGTAACTCGAGAAAAGCATCAATAAAAATTAAAGTTTCTTTAACACCTAGCTTCTAAGCCAAGGGAGAAGGAAAATCTCTAAGCTACTAATAAAGGAGCTCGAGCTGAAGAAATGGAATAGAAATTCTGCATATCTAAGAGCATCTCCAATGATTTATTTAGGTTGCATATAATTAGAAAATAGTCTGTATGATGTGGTTAAATAGACATTAAATTCTCTAATTTATTCTCCAGTCAGTCTATGTAGATGTAGATAAATACAAGAGATATGGAGAGACAAATTGAGATTGTGCAGAGAGAGAGAGAATGGGAGGTGGGAGGTTGTTTTGCACGTTTCAAGATATACGAGAGAGAAAAAAAATAAAATATTATTAAAATGTATAGTCAGCAGGTTTAATAGGCTATTTAGAGTTGGGCATTTTCTTGACATAGTTCTTTTTTATTTTTGCCAAGTCACACGATTACAAGTCACCGCCATTGGCGAAGATTTTTTTTTTTTTTTGGGTAAAAAAATTTCTAAATCTGATGTGGCAAACCAATTTTTTCAGAATCCATTAGCCATTAGAGACACTCTAAGGAATGGAATACAGTTAGATGCGTTGGGCTTCCGGCACGATCGGTTATCTAAGGAATTTGGTGGAAGAGAGAGAGACAGATATATAAAGAGCCGACTAGCTAGGGTTGGAAATGAAACTACAGATTGCCTTTCCCTACATTTAAACAGGTTAATCGGGTTGGATCATGTTCAACTATTAGTACTAGAAGCGATAGGATTATTACACACACTAAGTTCAACCCGAACCGATGGCTGACTAATTACCTTTTCCTAGTTAGTCATGGTAAAGCCCAAAACGGCGTATTCTTTTGAAACTATGTACTCAATAACGCGACATGAAGACTCTTGTTTTAAGAAGAAATTGATTTCTTTTTTATTTTTTTTTACAGAATAAACCTAAAAAACTATATTAAATGAAGCGAAATTTAGTGAATCAAAAAGTTTAGCCAAACATGAATAAATGACATTGTATGTGTGACAATTTCATTGGATGATTGAAAAATATGCATGTCTTCATCACCCAACGAAATCGTGTTATGTGAAAATGCCACTTATTTATACCATTTATTTATGTCTCCTTATAATTGTCTTACTGAATTATTGTACTTGTACCATAAAGAAGAATGAGTTAAATTCATGGATTTTAGAAAAGAAAGGGTAGGGGGGAAGACACTTTTTCAATATTCTTTGATATCAAAAGGGCATTATCAGAGTCGAATCAATGACCATCAAATTTGTAATGCGATGCTAACCCAAACCGACTCAACCCCGTTTGGGTGGTCAGTTTGAGATGTTGGCTTGGGTTTTTGGTTTAAATGCCCACTCATAACTGGAGAGGTGCTCTTGTGAATTAGGTTATAGGATCAATCATGTGGATCGTGTTATGTGCAATGCTTAATTGAAGAAGACAGCTCACACATGTTTGGGGTTGAGCAATAAAATTCTTGGTACGATATTGTGTAAATTATTAGAAAGTTATGGACAAAAAACAGTCTCACACACACACACATATTAATAGGTGTGTACTGTGTGGTCAAGGTCGTCTTCATCTAATCATCTTCATATGTCAAAGAGGCTCGTTTCCTACATAGTATGCGTGCATATATATATATATATATATATATATTAATGATGGAAGATCATATTATAATCAATATTATTTTTCCTCCTTGCAATATAAGAATTTTATTTTGTCCACGCATGCATGTATGCGTGCGTGTAACACATGTCACACATCTAAGCTACACATATACATATTATGCATGCTTGTAGCTTAGATGTTTGACACATATACACGCATGCATAATAACATGTATGTGTGTAGGCAAAATAAAATTCTTCCCTTCAAAGTGTTAGGTGCTTGTAGCTTAGATGCTTGACACATATACACGCATGCATAATAACATACATGCGTGTAGACAAAATAAAATTCTTCCTTTCCAGTATGAATGGACGGATTTTATTTATGCTGAATTCTTGCGGTTTTGCCCACTAATGAAATTATTCTTAGAATGATTCTTAATAATAATAATAATAATAATAATAATTAATCAACTTTAGCCCGTGACAAATAACAACTTAATTAAATTAAATGGTAACTGATTCCAAATAGCGTTTTGGATATATCTTTTATGAGAATATTAATGTCTCTTTCTATGTTTTTGGTATCTCTTTTATAGCTTTTAATTTGTTATGTTATTATTATAAGCTTTTAATGTCATTAAATGCATTACATGTATTAAATTCTTGATTAATCTACTATTACATGTGAGTTGAACGGTATAACGACTTCATGGTCAGGTCTGGTACAATGCCGTATAGTGAGCACATCATCACTCGATGTGCTATTTACATTGTTAAGTGATATGCTGCTTATCACATCGTTGATTAATATGATTCAGTATCAGTAACCAATTGATCAACAATCTACTTTGAAGATTCCCTTCACTCACATACACACAAACACAACAAAATAAAACTTTATTATAATTTTATAATAATGTTTTCCTTCACAATAATAATAATTAACAAACAAATATATGGTAGCAGCAGCGGCAGCAATATGATGATTGCTTGGGAAGACAATAAAGTGGGTTGACTATCCAACACTTATTTTATTTGACATTGGACTGATCCCATCAAAAACAAAACGCAGTCGCCACTGTTACGTAACGTACTGTTTTCTTTCCTTTATGAACAGAAAGAATATATATTGGGTGTAAGTGATATTTTTCTTTTTTGGGTTTGGTTTCGTCCAATACTTTTTCATTTCTCAATGAGAAATCCTCATGACGATGATTGCCTTCTTTCAACTTTATTATTAGTTTGTAGCATCATTCATCAATGAACAGGCGCCCCTCCCCTCCGGAAGCTTCTGCCTGCCCGCCTGCCCAACTTCACTATGGTGGCCGCCTCTCTGCCATTTTTATTTTGTATAGTGTATATATTTTATTTTCTTGGTTACTTTATGAGAAGTGGATTATTAATGCTAGCCACCCAGAAGATAAAGAAAATACTTGATTATGTTATGTGCAAGGAAAACGATTCAACTCGAGGGTGCCCAAAGATACCTTCTCTCAAATTTACTTGTAATTATGCTTGTGTTGGGGATTGGCTCGAAATTATACATCAAAGGTGGAGACTCATGGAAGATATGCCTATATGAATTCTTGGAGTTAGAGTGAAAGAAAAAGAATACATTTTGGAGTGGAAGGAAAAGAAAACAAAATTAATTAGTAAAGAATTCCTTACCCAAAAAAAAAAAAAATGGGGAAACATGAAACTCTTGTGCAATAAAGTAAACTTGGGCAGCAAGTTAATTTTACTACAAATTTAATTAGTAAAGAATTCCTTACAACAGAAGGGGAAAAAAAAGGAAACACGAAATTCTTGTGCAATAAAGTAAACTTGGGCATCAAGTTAATTTCACTATAAATATGGCTCATGGATGATATTACAGATGCAACCTAAATAAGGAGAAAATATTCAATACTCCAAAAGTAATTTAATACAGTATTCCACACCAATCAACAAATACATATACTTTCAAGGGCCCTAAAAATATGACCTAAGAACCCATGTGTGAGTTTCTTAGGGCCCTAAAAATATGATTTAAGAACTCATGTGTGAGTTCCTTACCTGGAATAATTGTACCATAATAGTGCTGAATTCTTTCCCTAAAGAAGAAAGGCAACACGTGAATTGTTGTGAGAGAGAGAGAGAGAGAGAGAGAGAGAGAGAGAGAGAGAGAGAGCGTGTGCTAGGAAACAAGAAATAAACCGAAAAGGAAAAGAACCAAAACCAAAAAGCAGAAATTCGGAAAAATACAATGAACTAGAATGGGGTGCGTGAGGTGTTGGGAGTGTCTTTGGTGTTTTGTTGTCGAGACGAATTATACATGGGTATTAACTGGAATTAAGTTATCATGGCGAATTGCGTTGTCTGTCAGTTGTTGAAAATTGGATAGATCGAAAGAAAACGGTAGGAATAGGGGTGTTGCATGCGTTTCTTTGATTGCCCTAATTTTGATTTCAGACAAGATTGTAAGGGTTAGAAAAATATTACATTGTAATGCTTTTCTCATTAATAGTCTCTTGCACGTTAACTTTATGTTTTTCTCTCTTTCGTTTGTGATGCAAACCCGTGATGGAACAAATCCAAAGGAACTCACAACTAGATTGGAACCGACCCAAAGAAGCTAATTAACAGGTTGTGATTAAGAATCGCTAACGACTCACGAATTCACGACTTGAAGTTGGACTTTTCAAACTTGAATGAAAATAATGAGAGAAACAACCTCACTATAATATTAATCACAATGAAGCAGAATGGGTGTGTGTATGTGTGTGTATATATATATATATAGAATTTGGTAACTGTAGAATTCTTAGAAAAGAAATAAATCAAGAAGGAAAAGCAAATTCCGAAAAATACCAAAAAGATAAAGTAAAAAGCAAAAATTTTCAAATTTATGCCAACCGGGCTACTATGTGGCCACTAATATATGCCAGCATGTGGCCATATTGTTGAAAATGCAATGGCAAAATATTGCGCAAGAAAAAAAATAATAAAAAAAGTTTCACGTCAAAAAGTTAAAGTTGTGCTTATTGCTTGCTAAGACAAGGAATGCGACAGATTATAGCTAACTTGGACGTTCCAAAAATTGCAAAACTGAAGAAAAATGGAGATAGCCAGGGATGCAATTACTAAGGCATATTCATGTCTTATATTCTAGACGTTCTAATCATGTGCGATAAGACTCAATTTAACACCCATTAGAACCACACGTAGGGCGGGCAATGGGTTGGGGTGGTGGTTTTTTAGCCCAAACTAACCCAGCCCAAACTAATTGGTTCTTGTGTATTTTGAAACCAAACCAACCCACATTCTTAATTGAAAAAACAACCAAACCCAAACCCAATTTGGTCAGGGTGGTTTGGTTTGAGATGTGTTGGTGATTCCCGTCAGATTTTTACTTGGAATACTGCAGTTTAATGCTTCAAATTTGCACTTTAAAGCTTCAAGCCCAAGTTCTCACCAAAACAAGATATCAAAAGAAACTGTACACGAGTTTGGAAAACAATATTCATCATCCCAGTTCCTACATTCTAGCAAAAAATCTACCATTTATAGCTTCAATTTGAGTTAACATGGATCTACAAATGTAAACCGAACACTGATTTTTCTAGTGTTCACTTATGCTGTCAAAAATTATGCATTTTTGTAATGTTCTTCACCACAAAATAATGAAAGAAGAAGAGACAGATAGCGGATCAGTAGATCAAACCCAAATGACAAATCCGCTGCAACTTATAAAAATTCTCTCGAATTCCTTAGATCTATTCTGTTGAATCATATCCATTCAGCTTTCCACCCAAATTATCAAAAGAAAATTTACACCCACAAGCGCCGAAAATATATCAATTCACAGATTGTGTGGCTAGATATATGATATATGCATTAGCAAACAGCCAGACCCTCAAACGGCCCAAATTCAAAAAGAAAATAGAAAAGGAAGTGAGTTTAGAAGATTAGAGTGAAAAATTTAGAAGTCGCCTCAGAAATTAAGCTAATTGGCAGGCAAATTCTAAGTTGGGAATTACATGTAGGGTAAGAAGTTGGGTCGGATTGGTTTTGATATGTATTTGATTTGGGTTGGGTTGGGTTGTCTTGGAGGGTTATGGTTTTTGTGCCCACCCCTAAGTGGTCCTCACGTGTTTTACAAGTAGATGAATCTTTATGTTAATGGTTGTTTCATCCACTACAAGAAAAATTGTTTTTGACGACGGTCGTAAACAGTCATAAAAGACCAAAGAAACCATGGTATATATTATTTACAGCGGTTTTGCGTACATTGGCACAACGGCCGTGGTAAAAACATTGCCCGTTGTTTCCAACCTCCGTATTTAGTTTTTACAACGGTTTTACAACAGTTTATGAACTGTCATGAATAAAATTATATACAACGTTGTGTTTACCCTTTGGCAACAATGCCAAAACCGTTGTAAATATCGTGCATTGCATATGTAGCGTGTAATGGATATATTCTTTTACTGGGGTTTTAGTGGGTTCCTGGCTTCAAACCGTCAGAGTTGAGAGACAGTGTGAGAGGTGAGAGAGTCTCGGTTTTTTTGATTCTTTGATCTGGGGCTAAATTTTCTCGCGCGCAAGACAAGCCTTCATGGGGAGATTTTCTAAAAAGGCCTAGTCAAAGCCTTGTTATTCTTTTTTGGCCTCCTACTATCTTTTATGGCCTTAAAAGTTTAAAATGTCTGTAATGTCCTCTAAACTTTAATATGAAATGTCTATGTTACCCATTAAATCAGAAAAAAGGAATCTACCTGACGATCTGCTGTTTTGTTTCTTGTTCCACTACTGTAGCTGATTCTTCTTTGATTTTCCTCCTTTCCATTGCCAGTGTCCCTCTCTTCTTTGTTTCTTCATGCTTCTTTCAAATTTGTTCTTCTCATCTTGATCTATTTAAGAGGGAATCTGAAACCCAACAAGATATAAGCATTGCACAGGTGAGTTAATGTCTGTATAATTCAAAATTTGTTCCAAAATATTTTAGCATTGTTATTAAAACTCCAATTTGTTTTGTGAAAATTTTTTGAAATGAATGTATGTAATCAAATTGTTCAATAAGTCAGTGAGATATACTCTCTAAAGTTATATAATCTCTGTCAGACATTTTAACAGATAGCTCTGTCTCTAATAGAGCCTCTTGTCAACAGAGGCCACTTTTTAACAAAGCCAACTTTTTAACAGAGACAGTAGATGCCCGTTTTCTGTTAACAGAGGCCTCTTTTTGTTAACAGAAGCCCTTTTTTTGTTAACAGATGTCTCTTTTTGTTAATAATGCCTTTTTTAACAGAGACCACTCTTTGTTAACAGAGGCCTCTTTTTTGTCAACAGAGATCCCTTTTTGTTAGCAAGGGCCTCTTTTTGTTAACAGAAGCCTCTTTTTTGTTAACAGTAGCCTTTTTTTGGTTGATAGAGGTACCTTTTAACAGAGGCCACTATTTATTAACAAATGCCTCTTTTTTGCTAACAGATGCCCTTTTTTTGTTAACAGAGCACCTTTTTGTTAACAGAGGCCATTTTATGTTAATAGAGGACTCTTTTTTGTTAATAGAGGCCTTTTTTTGTTGACAGAGGCATCTTTTAATAGAAGTCATGTTTTGTTAACAGAGGCCAATTTTTTTGTTAACATAGACACCTTTTAATAGAAGCCTCTTTTTGTTAACAGAGGTATTTTAACAGAGGCTAATATTTTTTTCTGTTAACAGGGGTATCTTTTTCTATTATGTTGACATATGCCTCATGTCAAAAAAGATGACTATTTCAATAGAGGCCTCTTTTTTGTCTAACAACACTCTATTAATTGCATAAACTAAATAAATATATGCAATGATATTTTATGAGATTTAAAATATGTATCTAATGATATGCGTTGTTATTTAATTTCAGATATGGATTCGACGACATGGATTAAGGTTTCTTGCGGAGAGTGGTAAAGTGATAGTGAAGGAAGATGGAGTTGGAAATGGGACGAAAGGTATGGAAGAGTTGTGAATGGGCTTCCTATATCCACGCAAACTTCGTTTACGGAATTAATTGGCAAAGTGTAACATTTGCTTAGCGTTGATTTGACGTTACAAAAAATTGAGTTGTGTTTTTTTTGCCCTGGAGTGACCTGACATTCTCTTTTCCAGTCATGATCAACTCAGACAATGAAGTATAGTGGTTTTTATCTATTGCTAAGTATGGTAACTATATCCGTCTGTGTGTGACACTCGTTCCTAAAGGTCACATTGAGGCCCACATCGAAACACAATATGATCCAGTTGAGACACAACCCATGGCACCTATTGATACAGTTGAAAATGCATATGAATGCGGTCCTTCTTGGTCTGACTTTGAAACAAATGATAGAAATGAAGCTGAACATTACAGAGATAGTTATTGGGACAGTGTGGAGATAGATTGTCATAATGATGTTGATATTCAGCTGGAGAATGTAAATGAGCCTGAAACAATTGTGTGCCCAACACATGGACAAGAAATGCAAGATGATCGAGAGCAAACTATATGTGCTAATGATGAGCAATTGGCTTCCTCATCTCGTACTTCACACACTATTCCAGAAGAGTAAGACTTGAAAGTTGACAAGGTATTTAACATGAAAAAAAGACCTTAAGATAGTAATACATATTCTTGCAATACGGCACACTTTCGAATTCAGAGTGAAAAAATCAAGCAAGAGTCTGTACACCTTAATTTGCATAGATGAAAATTGCAAGTGGCGTTTGCGGGCTACAAAGGTCGGATCATGTGACTATTTCAAGGTTTGCAAATACACACGCGAGCACACATGTTCTATAGGCATTCATGACAATGGCCATAGACAAGCAAAATCCTGGGTTGTTGGAACATACATTACCCCAAAGTTTCAGAATACCAAAATAGTGTACATGGATGCTGATGTCATTAGCGATGTTCGACAGGAGTTTGGGGTTAAATTGAGCTATCAAACTGGAAGGAAGACAATAGAGTGTGCATTGGAAGGTCTCAGAGGTTCACCGGAGGATAGCTATACAAAATTGGCTGCATATGGACATAACTTGATGAGAACAAATCCAAGCACAGTATTCTCCAGTGAGGTTGATGGTGAGAGCCGCTTCTTATCGGACCTTGCATTCGAGGTTATCAAATGCTGCGGCCCGTAATATGTGTAGATGGAACTTGTTTGAAAGTAAAATACAGAGGCATGATGATTGTTGCTACATGTCAAGATGCAAACATCTAGATTTACCCGCTTGCTTGGGGCATAGTTGATGGGGAGAACAATGCATCGTGGACTTGGTTTTTCTCGCAGCTAAAACAAATAACGGGAGATACTCCAGATCGTGGCCTGATGTCTGATCGTCACTCAAGTATAAAAGCCGATATTGAAGCTGTGTATGAAAATGCATATCATTGTCAATGCATCTATCACATACGGGGCAACCTAAGGACAAATGTGTCAGATCCAAAGAAATTGAAGCAAGTTGTGCCATTATTTGTAAAAGCAGCGGAGGCATACACTACTGAAGAGTTTGATAAATACCTGCATGAGATTGATACCTTGGATCCGGAGATTGGTGTGTACTTGAGAGATTCGATTCCGGAACTTTGGGCTAGGTCACACTTTGAAGGAAACCGTTATAACATCATGACGACCAACATTGCAGAATCATTGAACGCGTTGCTTAAGAAAGACCGGGAGTTTCCAATATTGCCATTGCTCGAAAGTATAAGGAAGACATTACAGAGGTGGTTTCATGAGAGGCTTGGGGTTTCTCAGCAATGCACAAGCACTTTAATGCCTGAGATGGAGGAAAAATATTGGCAAAATTATAACAAGTCTAAGAAATTTTCTGCGAGTGCAGTGGATTAGCTTCGGTATGAGGTGAGCGACGGAGCAATGAGTTACACAGTTAGTTTGGGTGAAAATACTTGTACGTGTAGGCGGTTTCAATTAGATCATTTTCCTTGTGGGCATACAATTACCGCAGCGAAGGAGGCAGGATATTCACCGTACGTGCTGAGCTCAATGTATTATAAAGCTGACTATTGGAAGGCAGCATATGCAGAATCTGTTCTCCCGATGCCCAACGAAGCTGATTGGGAGGTCCCTGAAAATGTGAAGTCTATGATTGTGCTACCACCATTATACATACCCAGGCGTGGCCACAGGAGAGAAACAAGAATACCATCAACTGGAGAGTTTCGCAAAAGGCAAAAGTGTGGTAGATGTGGAGCTATTAGACACAACAAACTAAAATGTACCTCACAGTTACCACTTTGTGATAACCGAACAGGCAACTGACATGGACGAGGGAAAAAGACACGTATGGAGTTATGTACTTCATATTTCGAATGTACAAATAGAACTCAATTGTAATGCAAATATTGCTTTCATGAGCGTTTACAATTGTAAACGATGTATGGCGAAAAGGGGGCCTCTGGTAACAAAAAAAAAGGGCCTCTATTAAGAGAGGCCTCTGTTGACAAAGAAAGGCCACTGTTAACAAAAAGGGGCCTCTGGTAACAAAAAAGAGGCTTCTGTTTTTGGAAAAAGAAGCCTCTGTTTATTGAAAAAGAGGTAAACAGAGGCCTCTGTTTGTGAGAACTTGTACTAAAAGGTATCATATCTGTTGCAAAGAAGGCATGGCACACTTGGTGATTCCGAATAAGATCGATGCATAATGTTGAATTTAACAAGCCCAGCTCCTTCAGCTGGTAATGGGGTATCTTATTACGCTCTATATTGACGATGGTCATTTATCTGGACCAGGTCCTACCACGCTCGGCATTCGACCCAACAATTGCCGTTCCATCAGGGTAATATCTGAGCTATTGCATACGCTTAGCGTTTTGGTTCGAGCCGGATAATCCTTCGGGTTCGACTAACGTGTTAATCGCCACAACAGAGCGTAGAACCATACCCTAATGCCAGCAAAAACCAATGTTAGTCGAAGCCAAACAATCAGCCGGCTCGATCTGAAATGCTAAGCGTATGCGATTGCTCGGATATTAGACTGATGGCATGGTAATTGCAAGGTCGAACGACGAGTGTAGTAGGACCTTGTCCATATCAATGGCCATCGTCAATACAGAGCGTGATAAGATACCCCAATAACAGCAATGTGCCAATCCAGCTTTGAAGACGCATATTCTAGATGCTTATTATGCATAGCACAAAGGAGCTGGGCTTGTTAAATTCAACATTATGCATCGATCTTATTTGGAATCACCAAGTGTGCCATGCCTTCTTTGCAACAGAGATGATACCTTTTAGTTTACAAACAGAGGCCTCTTTTTCAATAAACAGAGGCCTCTTTTTCCAAAAACAGAAGCCTCTTTTTAACAAAAGCATCTCGCTTTTCTTAACAGAGGCCTCTTTTTTGTTACCAGAGGCCTAACAAAGGCCTTTCTTTGTTAACAGAGGCCCTTTTTTGTTACCAGAGGCCCCTTCTTGTTAACAGAGCCCTTTTTTGTTAACAGAGGCCTCTCTTAACAGAGGCCCCTTTTAACAGAGGCCCATTTTTGCTAACAGAGGCATCTATACATTAACAGAGGCCCTTTTTGTTAACAGAGGCCTTTCTTTGTTAACAGAGACCCTTTTTTGATACCAGAGCCCTTTTTTTGATACCAGAGGCCCCTTTTTGTTACCAGAGGCCCCTTTTTGTTAGCAGAGCCATTTTTTGTTAACAGAGGCCTCTCTTAACAGCGGCCCTTTTTTGCTAACAGAGGCATCTATACGTTAACAGAGGCCCTTTTTTGTTAACAGAGACATTTCTACATTTAACATAGGCCTCTCTTAATAGAGGCCCTTTTTTTGTTACCAGAGGCCCGTTTGTGTTAATAGAGCCCTTTTTCTATAATAGAGGCCTCTCTTAACAGAGGCCCCTTTTTGCTAACAGAAGCATCTGTACGTTAACAGGGACCCCTTTTTGTTAACAGAGGCCCTTCTACATTATTAACAGAGTCTCATTTTGTTAACAGAGGACCCTTTTCTGCTAACATAGGGCCATTCTCCGCTAACAGAGTCCCCTTTCTATTAACAGAGGCCTTTTTTTTTGTTAACAAAGGATCCCTTTTTGTTAATAGATGTCTTTTTTTGTTAACTGTCTTCTAGAAGAGGCCTCTTTTTGTCAACAGAGGCCCCTTCTACGTTAATAGAGCAGAGCCCCCCTTTTTGTTAATAGAGGTCCTTTTTTGTTAACCATCTTCTAACAGAGGCCACTTTTCGTAAACAGAGGCAATTTTTCTATAAACAGATGCCTCTTTTTCATAAACAGAGGCCTTTATTCTACAAACAGAGACCTCTGTTTATGTAGACAGGGGGATGCATCTTTTTTCCATAATTGGTTCTTCTCACAGATTCTCACTTCACATAAGAAAGGGTTTGCCAGACTAATCGCCGTAGATCATTTACACTTATCAACGTTCATAGAAGCAATAATTACATTACAAATGGCTTCTCTCTGTACAATTTATATATGAAGTACATATATCCAAACATGAGAAATTGTTACCAAATCAAGGGTCATAGTCTAGTTAAAATATTTGGGCAGCCAACTTTGTCCTCCAATCCATGATGTGTTGGTTTCCCACAAGCTTCGGATCGAGGCTAGCAGCGAGAAATTCTATAAACTTGATGGCAAACATACCACAGTCACCACTGCAAAATCAGGTACAAGATGAAAAAATATCTTACGGGGTAAGGCACTTTGTATTTTGTATTATGCATTTCACATATAATGAAGGAAAACGTGTACTCACGAGGTAGATTGTTTCTCCAGATCTTGCACCCGAACGATGGGAAAAACTTCATTGCCAACAGGCATGCTAGATGCTGCCATAACTTTAGGAATGACCTTACAGATACATTCTATGCCAGTATGCAGCTGTTGATCTGTAAGACACGACTTGTCTGGGTCGAACACATAAACAGTTGACTCTACAAAAGACACCTCAATAGCAAGCCAATGTTTGTTGAAGCATACTAGTAAGCACAGATGCGTACAATCTTGCCACATTCGGGTTGATGCCGTGCCATTTACAGTGTCGGTAGAACCTCCGATACCACATTATCAGCTCCCGACTCAGCCATAACAGCTATCGCAAAGTCAAGAAGACTATGAACAGTCAAGTCCAAGATTGCCACTGGCTTGTTGAATGTGGTCGGGTAGTACACTACCCTTAGTCGAAGCAAGTGCATGGAAAGGTCAACATGCTGTATGGTGACAAAGAAATAGAAATAGAAATACAGTAGCATCATTACAGTACCCATATGCACCAAATGGAAAATTGTAACCATAAACGGACAAAAGTACATACATGAGATAAATAATCACTTCAATGCTATCTAGCCACCGGCCAAAGATAAAAATGTCTTCAAACCAACTTTTTGCATTGTTCAGGGTGTGAATGTGTAGCTTATGTACAACCTTGAAATGATAATGGATCTTAATAAGATATCATAACATGTTTATGGAATAAACTGAAATAAAACTTGAAATGAATAGCATCATTTTATGTTGGAAGCATCTCTAAACAAAGGCATGGTTGAGAAGGAAATTACCCTGGGCCGAGTGGTACAAACCACTTCTTAAATTGCATCACCTTCGCGGAGTCAACAGTCGAGAAGGGGTCAAAGTTTTCTCCGTTGACAAATTTTCGCTTCCTCTGGCCAGTAGTGTACGGAATTCTTACCAACTGTGACGGTCTTACCAACCGTTTCGGCCTACTGTCCCCTCCTAGGTTCAAATCTCCTTTCATACTTGTGTCTTCGTGCACTGACTGCTCAGTCGATTCTTGATCACCCAAATATTGTGGCTCATATGGTGCATCTACGTCCACTCCAACCTTGTCTGCACATTACTCCCTACCTCCTCGGCTGTCTCTGTCACTATGGCTACCATTACCGCGAACGTCGGCAGATTTTGATGTACCACTAACCCTCTTACGCTTGTAAACGCGACTAATCCCGAAATCTCCTCTTGAATGTATGCCCTACGGCACTTTTTGTGCTGTCACTACCTCTTCAGCAGCGGTGTGTGGCTCAGAGCCCATAGGTGCAATCGTATCTGCCTGGAAAACCTCCTTCGGCTCCCTAGATTGAACAACATCTGTCAGCAGTACATCACTGTCTACGGGTATCACTGAACGGCAACCCTCCCAATGACATTCTCGATGTTGGCCTCATTCTATCCTTCATCAATTGGCCCTATCTCCCTTCCTCCCTCGTCCAGCATATCGACCTCAATATGGTCAGCTTCTGTTTGGGCTTATCCTAATCAGACCTTACGGATGGCTCTTGCTCGTTCTCCTCATGTGCCTCCACACGCTCCTCAGTCGAGCCATGTGCCCCTACTCTCGAATCAACATGTCCGGCACTTGTTGCCGGGCCCTAATTGCTCAGCCTCTCGTATATATCAGCAAACATGTAGTTTGCTCCGTCATGTATGTCGCCATTTGCATCAGACCGATGCGCGGGTTGCAACAATGCCATGATGGTAGCAAAGTTGTCCCTCATTTCTTTCCTCATATATCTGACCATCTTCCTTAGCCTCTTAAGGTGACAGTCAGTGCCTCTGATGGAAGGTCGTGTGCTCCGAGACTGCAAATTACTGGGACGACACTGTTGTTGCTCTGCACGAGCTACTTTCCTAGCACGTACGGTTGGCCTCTTACCACGCTTCCTATGGGCAGGAACCTGATGTATCATAGAAGAGGTAAATTAATAATCTATTATGTACGCTTTAAACAAAATAGAGGCCTTTTTTGTCTAAGAAAAAGGTGGTCTCCATTGAAAAAGTCATCTCTTTTGACATGAGGCATATGTCAACATAACAGAAAACATACGTTGCTAACAAAAAAAATTGGCCTCCGTGAAAAGAGACCTCGGTTAACAAAAAAGAGCCTCTATTAACAAAATATAACAACTGTAAGAGGGGCCTCTGTTAACAAAAAAGAGCATCTATTAACAGAAAAGGCCACTGTTTCCAAAAAGTGGCCTCTGTTAAAGGGTGCTTCTGTTAACCAAAAATTTGGCCTCTATTAAAACCTCTGTTACCTAAAAGAGGTCTCTGTTAATTGCCTAGACTCTTTCTAGAAGGGGCCTCTGTTAACAAAAAGTGGCCTATGTTGAAAGGTGCCTCTGTTAACGAAAAATTTGGCCTCTGTTAAAAGATGTCTCTATTAACAGAAGGCCCTGCTTTACCCTTCTTTGTTAACAGAGGCCCCTCCTAAGTTGACAAATGCCTCTTTTATGATTACAAGAGCTTTTCGGCAAACAAAGGCACCTTTTAACAGAGCCCCTCTTTGTTACCAGAGGTCCTTTTTTAATAAAATGGCCCTTTTTTCTTAACAGAGAATATTTTAACAGAGGTCAATATTCTGTTAATAGAGGCCTCTTTCTGTTAACGGATGCCCATTTTTGGTTAACAGAGGCACCATTTAACAGAGATCATATTTTCTTAACAGATGCCCCCTTTTTGGTAATAGAAACCCCTTCTTTGGTTAACAGATGCCACAAAAAATAGAACATAACTACATGGATGTAGATACTTACAACGACGTCGGGCTGCAAAGGGACTTCTCTGTCTCCATGGCTGATTTCTGGTTCGACAAGGTCTTGATGGTCAATTGCGACGTCAGGATCTATAAGACCTTCTGGGCTAAGATCATCTCATTTGGATGTATGGGGCAGAGCCTGCCAATACTCAAAAGCTTCCTCATCAGCACTTACCACCAACGTACGCTGTAGGTCTCCGACCTGACAGTTAAATATAGTAAAGGACATTACACACTTATTTACATAATCAATGAGAAGTTAAAAACATCACAACAAAGAAATTACATCTGCTCCATGGGAGCTTTATCCAGCTCCAACAACGCATCCTAAGCAGGTGGTCGTTATATCATCTGCCGTATTCTTGTGCCACAGCTGGGATTGCTTCAAAAGCCGATGCCTTTCAAAAAATGACAATATTCCATCAAACACCTTAATCCGAAAATATATATTGATGGGCAAAACTAGATACATGCTCTAAAAGAGACATCTGTAAGAGTTGATAAATTATATACCCAAAAGTTTGCATGCAACAGTTAAATGAGTAGAAGTGTTTGGAGACATAGTTAAGGCCGCCACATACCTGTGCAGCTACAGAAAACCCCCAAACAGTATACTTGTGCAAATCTTTTTCCCGGACAATTTTGGGTGCATCCGTCTTCCAATCCCTCAAATATGTATACAACGTAAAGTCATAAGATTTTTTGCCCCATGGATATATGTTGAACAAGTCTGGATCATCTGCTATATCCAATATGAGAGGGTCTATGGCAGTTCCTCTCTCCTTGGACCGTAGCACCATCTCGTATATTAGTGCTAATCTCATCTTGTACTTGTCACGCATATCTTCTGTTTCTGCCATGAATGCCTTTGACAAATCTTTTGGCTTGACGGACCCTTTATGACCTCCAAAATATTTGGACTTTAGCCTGCCTTCAGTACTGAGCCTGTCCTTGTACTCCGACTCGTCCCCAAGGTTCAAACCCATCACAAGTGTGAACTCATGTAATGAGAAACAGACAGCCCTGTTGTTTCCCACACCAAACCATAGTTCATCCTCCTTGCCATAGTCGAGTCTGCGCAATAACAACGCGTGAATCAGCTGTGGGCAGACTTGAATGTCTCTAATATCGTATAGGTGTCCAAAGTACGATGCCCGCAACAGCTGCTTATGTTCCCCATCGAGTGCATTATACACCTCATCCAGTGTAGATAGCCTAGAAAGCACTGATATTGTGCTCTTGAATCTGTACCGCCTTTCAACAACAAACCTCATCCTACAGGCAACTTATACAAGTTACAACCTCAAACATTAAAAATTAAATTATCAGGCAAAATATGATATTATACATAACTATCTCTATCTCAACACCACAATCACAAAAATAGTAATTTTTACATACTCAATTATCAGAAAATCGAACCAAAATAGGGCCTACTGTCTAAAAATTGTTACATACTAAAGATATTGACAGTATATAGGTCAAATCATATCATTTCCAGTAATTTGTTCTGTAACTTTGTACAAAATATTACATGCTATATACATACATCAAATTTTGAGCCCCTTCTCCCAATTCATAATTTAATTTGAATTTCATCTTTTTATTTTTTTTGTTGGAAATCAGCCCTGTTTTAAGATCTCTTATCTAATTCTTACCCAAGTTTCTCGGTGCTTTAATAGATGAGTTCTATAATCTCATAATGGGGTTCGAATTTAGATTATTTGTAATTGTTTATCCTATTTCATATGAATGTTGTTATGTATTAGATGGAGAGTCTTTGTTCTTATCTTATATTTGTATTGGTTTCATCAGACGTAGATCTACATGTAAAGTTATTAAATTTTCACAAGCTTTTAGTGAAACCGACATCATTTTATAATCGTGTGAGTAATTGTGTTTATGTTGGCGTGCAGGAATTTTAGTTTCCATTAATACCATCAAATTTGTTTTGCTCGAATTTCAACAATTTTTTAGCCACTTGCTTTGTTTAATTGCATGTTTACCTACTATTAGGGACTCCATTCTATGGCAGAATGTGAATAACCAATTCCCTCACTTCCGATCTTGTCACTCCATAATAACATGCAATAACAATATCATCTCATTTTGGGTTCTCAGCCACTTTTAGCACTCAAAGCATCATATATTCAATTTAATCACATGTGGCAAAACAAACTAAAACCAATATCAGTATTATTCTTAAAAAAGCTAAGTGATTAACTAATACTAAAGCTTATTAGTCTACTTCTAACAGACAAAAAATATGAAGTCCAAATTCCAACGAACATGGAGAAATGCAACAAGCCAAAGATAATGTAAACATCATCAAAGTGGTATCCTAGTTTTATGCCTGTGATCTAAATGCATCAAAGAACATAATATGAGTTACAATCCTAAAATTTTACATTAACTAAATTCCATGAGTTAAACTAATTTCATAGCAAGGTGTAAAGAGTTCAGATATAAAATTTTCAAGGCAACATTCAATTCAATGCAGCAACACGTACTTGACTTGCACCTGCCACCCAAAACTTTCCCAATGTCTAACACTGATATTTTCACTCCACGCTCCCTCTTGATAAATATACACGTTAATAACACCTACACTGTAAGTTCCCAGCAAAGACACTACTCCAAACAATAAGGAACATAAAATTCTGCCCTAATTTCTTATCAAATTATAGCACAATTTTTCTGCAATCAAATGTACAAGGGAGGAAAGAATTACCAGTTAATAAGAGAAGCAGGTGACGGTGCAAATGGGTTTAGTTCTCTTCAATGTGCATATCAATTCACTGCAACCAAATCAACGAAACTTTTTTTTCCTAGACAAACTTACAAAATCAATTGCTTAAATGATCGAATAGGAAAAAAGATTAATAATAAAAAAGAAAGAAAAGAAAAGCAAAGAATAGAACCCACATAAATGTGTGGATGTCCAATTCAACCACGAGTTTGCTCATAAATCCTCACTACCCATCGTTCTTCTTTAATATTATCCGAACACTCATATAACCATTAAAACCATCAGTATATTTCACTGCAAGTGATGGATCGATGCTAGGCATGTCATTTACAGACTATGCAAAACATCTAAATTGTTTTGAGGCAAAACATCTAAATTGTTTTGAGGCATTGGCAGATCTCTTTCTGGAGGCTTAGAGATAGATTTTTTCCCAACTGAAAGGATTTTCCAGGGATGACCTCATATAGGTCGACCTCTTTTGATGGTGACATTCTGACCTCTTGTCCGGCACCCAAATTCAGTACATTAGGTTGACTCTTGACGCTATTCACATAACAGTTCCTTGCTACTGATTCATTTCCTCTCACAATGACAATTCCTCTTTCGGTCAGAAACTCATGGCCAGATGGTAGGTAGAGACTGAGGCTTGAATGTTTTTCAAAAAGGGGCGACCTAATATCCCGTTATAGGACATAGGTGTATCAACTATCTGAAAAATGGCTAGCCTAGTTACTTGCTAACCATTGTTTCCAAAGGTGACGGAGAGCTCACTAAATCCCATCGGCTGGACGATTCCCCCTCCAAATCCTTGTAGAGGTATGTTGACCTTCTGTAGACGATCTAAGGGCAAGTTCATCTGTTTATAAGCTTCCATGGTTAACACATTGGATGCGCTTCCATTGTCTATCAAGATTCTTTTAACGTTGAAATTGGCGACAATGCTTGTAATGAACGCTGCGTCATCATGTGGGGTGGATATCCCTATCAAGTCATTGTCATCAAATGTAATGCCCTGGTTAGTCAAGACTACAACACCCGACTTCCTTCACTTGGTTAAGAGCTCTGACATAGTTTTTCCTTGACGTCTAAGAGTCTCCTCCGGAAGCTGTTCCTCCTGATATCACATTGATAGTACCTGCAGTGCCCGCATTGTTGGGAGGTGGCAGAGCACGATCGTTATGATGTCCGTCTCTTTCTTCTTTTACTTTGGTATTGGTTCTCTCATCGTCGACAAACTTTCTAAGATGCCCTCTTTTATCAAGTTTTCCATCTCTTCTTTAAGATGTCGGCATTCCTCTGTTGTGTGACCTTGTCTGCGATGGAAGTCACAATATTTGTTTTGTTGGTAGACGTAACTTTTTCTTTGATGGGCCTCAGCCACCATAGGTCATATTTGTCTTTGATCTTTATAAGTATCCTTGACCTTGGGGCATTCAACGGTGTGTAAGTTTCTGACCTTGAACTTTTCCCTCCTCTGGAATGATCTCCTTCCGTTGTGTTTTCATGACGTGGCCTTTTATTGTCTGACTTTCTTGCACCTGTGGATACCCTCTTCTCTACATGTAGCTCATAGTCCGTATAACCCTGTGGGTAGAGTGTCTTCTCCATGTTTATATATTTTTCTCCCCTTTTTAAGAGGTCATTGACAGTAGTTAGAGGGTTCTTGGAGAGGGACCACTTAAATTCTTCACACTTGACGGCTTGTGTAAGGGCAGAGACAGCAGCTGTGATGTGAAGGTTAGGTATTTGAAGGCGCTCTGCATTAAAACGGCTCATAAATTCTCTAAGGGTTTCACTTGACCTTTGCTTCATTTGCATGAGTGAAGCAGCCGTTTTTTCTTATCTTTTTGCTGCTAGCTAAGAATGTGAGAAATTTTTCCGTCAGGTCATCGAAACAGGTTATAGATCCTTCTGGTAGTGTTGCATACCAATCCCGGGCTGCTCCCATAAAGGTCTAAGGAAAAGCCTGGCAAAGTATTTGATCTGGAGCGTTCTGCATGTCCATGATATCCGTATAGGTGTTGAGATGATTGTTTGGGTCTATTGCGCCTTTATACTCTTTCATTCTTGAATACTTGAAGTTCTCTGGTAATGGGAAGGTCTTGATTTCTTCTGAAAATGAGGATTTCTAACTATAGGTTGGCTGTGTTTGGGTGCCCTGCCTTAGGCCCTCCATTATGCCTTGTTGGATTAGGCGGGTGATCTCTTCTGACGTCATTGTTATAGAAGTTGGTTCCGTTCCTTGGTTTCCTTCATTCTCTGGGGCCTCCATAGATGCTGTAGGAGGCCTTAAATCAGGTGTGGGCATAGAGGCTGAAATAGGTGCTTGTCTTTGCAACAGGCGGTGCAATTCTTCGACCTGGCGATGTAGGAAGTCCACTATTGCATGAGGTCGGTTGACTTGACCTCCTGATTGTTCGGGTACGACCTGTGGATCAGGTGCGTTCTGTGGACTGGCTGCGACCTGAGGTGCTGTCTGTGAACCGGGTGCAACTTGAGGTGCCGGTGGCATGTTACTGGTATTCTGAGGTTCCCGGCTCGTGGATCCAAGTCATGATGTTGGATTACGAGAATTACGGGTACTGACCATGGCTTTCTGTCAGTTCCCACAGACAGCGCCAATGACGATGTCAAATCTGGACGACCTGAATGTCACGAGCTGATGGAACAGATCATGTGCGCCATAACCTACAAAAAAGGCCTCAAGGGATACCCTTGAAGCCCCTCCGATGTAGGAATAAGTATCTGAGGGGAAGTAAAAAAGGTAAAAGTATAAATTCTGAAAGATATGAAGTGACTTACCTTGGAAAATGTGTCATACTTATATTTATAGGGAACAAAGATATAAAAAGACAAAATGTACCTTCATGTGCCAACAATTAAGCCTTTTTAGTTAGGCCCATATAAGAGAATAAAGCCCAATTTATTGTTAGTCAATTTTCTCCTTGTCAAAGAGTAATTGATTTTTTATTAGAGAATAAAAATTAATAGTAATTGATAAACGTATAAAAGAAAATAGATCTTCATCATTCCAACACAAAAAGAAAATGGTAAATTTTCAAACTACTATATTTAAAAAAAATGCAAAATTGAATAGAAATGTAATATGTCTTAACAACAAAATATGATCAACTGAATCATTACAGTGTGAAAATGCAAAAACTTTCTTCCGTTTTAAAAATCCAAGTTTGAAATACAGACTTCACGTCCCAAGCAAGCCTTCCATTTCAAGAGCAATAGATCATAACAATTAGCATGTTGTTGTAATTTAATGGCTTTTAGTTTAGTTCCCATCCTCTTTGTAATTTAAGGGCTCTTTCTTTCTGAATATACTTCTTATTAGCTTAATACTTGATATCAATTTTGTTGAGCTAAAGGGTTGTTTACCTGTTTCTTTAAATAAGATAATTTTTGTGATTTTCACATGTTTGTTAACTTTTTAATATTTAATTACCATTAAAATTGAATTAGTTTATATTAACAAATCTGGAAACATGATATTTTTTTTATCATGAAAATTCGGTAGTGGTATGGAAATGTGTGATATGATTAATTTAACAGTTTAGTTTGTAGTTTGCTAATTTTTTAGGTATTGGTTATTTTTAGTTTTTTGGTATCAAACTAAAATGCATCATATTCCGCAATCATTACATACGTTAATCTTTTAGGTAGTTATTCTTTTTAGTAATTAATTTGCTAATGGACACGTTCGGCATCATTGAACACAAATAGTAACCTACAATTCAGGGGAAGCCAGCCATTTGATCTTGGAAATGTTTCTGTTCTGAATTTGATTTGGATTTGGATATTGGCATTCAACTCATTTTTTTATGGTTCTTTTATTTCTTCCAGGTATCCAGGGGATAGTATGGCTTAAATTCTTCTTTCTTCTTCTTCCATTTTTTTTTAATTCTTTTATTTTAAATTTCGTAAGAAAATAAATTGAGAAAATGTGGTCTGGTCGGACCTTAGAGCTCCTTTTGATATATAATCAGGTCCAGCCTGATTTTACTAATGTTCCCAAAACCAAGTTCAGAACCAAGTTTGTTGATTATTTCTTATATTCGATTTCAATAGTATTCAGATTCTTTTTTTCCTTTCTCTTAGATGTGTGTTCCAGTTGTGTTAATCATTGTATAGTTTAATCGGTGCTATTGGGACTCTGTCTACTACTAGTATTATTAAAAAAAAAAAAAATGTTTGCTTCTAATGATGATGTATTACCAGGGTATCTCACCAATAGAATGGAATAATAACTTTAATAAAAAAGGTAACTGTCATTTAATTGAAATATAAATGAGCCTATTAATATAGATATGGTATATATGTATTCTTAATCAATCAAAAACTTTGTTGAATAAGTGGGAATTCGTTTGAATAGATTGTCTAGTAGTTATTTTCAACAATTTTGGATTGAGTGTTATGTCGTGTCACATATGTACAAAGCAATGAAAGTCAAATACATTTATAGGAATCGGTATGTCAAGCAATAGCACATTTTTATGATGCAATAGTGCTACCATTTGAAAATGAAATATCAAATTTGCTTCTTAATGATCGATTTATGTTATATGGTGAAGAATTCAGTTTAAGCATTGTTGAGGATTCATACAACTAAGACAACTTATGGCCACCGATGTAAATTTATTGGTAACTACTTTTTCAACTTTTTATGGGTTGGACCATTGTGAATTATTTTTTCCCGTGCATCACACGAGTGAAAGACTAGTTTATAGAACAAAAAAAATTCCTACTTAAATATTTTTATATTCTTTATTACTTGCACTCAGTGTTTTAAAAACTCGTTTATGTGACGCTTAGAAGGCGCTTATACTCAAAGTTTAGGCTTCACGCTTTATCCCACATTAATCGCACTTTACCATGCATTTGTGCGTTTAAACACGCCTAGGCTCAATGTTCGAACTCGACACTTTTCCATACCTTGCACTTTTTAGAACCTTACTTACACTTGTTTTAATTTTCAAAAAGACTACATCAATTTTGATACAAAAATCACATGATCTCTATTACAGAAATCATATGCACATGTGATGCCACGTGGCTCACAGCGCTACCCAAGCACATAGTGATGCACACGTGGCCCCAATGTGGTGTCTATGTGATGACCTACATGAATGTTGTGTGTGCCACATTTGCATGTGGTCTTAATAGATAGAGACTACATGGTTTTGGTCGATAGCAGAGCCATTTGGGGGCCTTTGGCGGCACTAGCCCCAGTGAAGTTCAATTTTTTTTATTTTTTTTTAAATTTCAGTTATTTTTAATATTTTTTTCTTTAATTAGTTTTGTAATGATAATTTGAAACAAAATATGGGTTTAAATAGATAAATTAAAATTTAGTTGTGTTGAAATTTAAACCATAAAAACATTATAAAGTTATCAATGCTATTATCAAAATTTATTGTTTAAGATTATTATGTGAAGTTATATGCGTACGTAAAGATAAATATATCCAGTAAAATTAATAATGGTACATTACATGTAAGAAAATAGTATTAGTCTTTTACTTTTATAATATTTTGTTTTATGAAGGAAAAACAAAATAAATAAAATAAAATAAGTCGAACTATATTAGTTAAAAATTTATTACTGACCCCCACTAAATTTTTCTCCTGGCTCCGCCACTGGTTTTGGTATGTTGAGGCATTAAAATATTTGGCATATCTTGCAACACAAATTCACGGAAATGTGAAGAGAAAAAAAATTAAAAAAAAAAATCTTTTCCACATTTTCAAAAACTTTCTAAAAGTTTTGTCAAAAACTTTTCATTCATATAGTGTATATAAATGCACGTCATACGTATTTCAAATCAAAATTATAAATATTTCAAACTCATGTGCGTATACGTGTCATGTTCAATTATTTTCGAAAAGTTTTAAAAAAGAGCCTTCGAAACAAGTTTTTTTTTAAAAATGGCGCAGAACGACTCTACACAAAAATATATACTTCGGCCTTTCGGCGGTCTGAAGCAAATTGGGCCTCATCACATCCATTTCTCGGTTTCTCCCAACCTGAACCGAATTGTGAGGGTTTACTTCTCCCAACCTCTCGCGGATCTCCTCTGTTTACGGCGTCTCTGGCATCGACGTGTTTGGCGTCTCTGGTAAATCTCTCTCTCTCTCTCTCTCTCTCTCTCTCTCTCTCTCTCTCTCTCTCTCATTCGTTATTCCCCCAAATCGGAAGAACCGCGATCAGCACTCGACTCCATTGACATAACCAAAAAAGGGGGGAAATGGAGGGATACTGTATCAAAGTATTTCAGGAATATGAAAAAGAGTGAAATTCCTCAAGAACCCAATTCCGAAAAATGAATTTTTGATCAAGATTTTGGAGTGTTAATGCCCCTGGAAGAAAAAGGATGGATCTTTGTGGTTAATATTTCCAAGGAAAATAAAAAGGGCTTATTTGTTCAATAATTTGTGTGAGCTAGAAAGAAAAAGGACAATTCTCTATACTAATTTGAAGGGGGAAAAATTAAGGTACATACTTTCAAGAACTCAAACAGAAAACTGAGCCTTTGATGTAGTGTGTTGTTGTGAGATTTCAAGGGTAAATTTGTTTCTTGTTTTGACAATTTGTCATCTCTTGATGTAGTGAATAATGATTTGATCTCCTTCCTTGCAGTTTCTTTGCAATTTCTGGAGATAGAAAGTAGATTATCTAGTGAACTTTAGAGAACTGCAGAAATTCTGTATAGTATTTCCTTGCATAGTATGGCTTTCACTAGATCTGTTTTTGAAATTTAGTAAAAGTATCTGTAGTGGGATTTTGTGTTTGTTGACTTTTCTGGAAGAATCATGATGTACAAGTACGAGAAACGTGTTGACATTGCAAAGATGAGTTTCCTTTGTTTCACTTCTGATGCTATATTAAGTCTTAAGGTCCTAATTTTGTTCAATATGATGATAGAAAATACTCAAGTGAAAATGTTTTTGCTGACCATATTGTTTAATCTTAATCTAATATCTTGCTCAGATTAAGCTTAAATGCTCTTCAGTCTTCTCTGAAATATACTTGGCTATATAACTTGAAGTATCAGCTTATCTTACTATACTTGGAAAGCTTAAATGTTGTACGGACACGGATATGTGTACACGACACGACTTGGGCACGTGGACACATAATTTTTTGAAAAATCTAGGACACAATGCGTCCGGGAGACGTTGATTTAAATTCTTTAAAATACAAAATTTATATATTAATATTTTCATTTTGTATCTTTTCATATTCAACCCTTTGACATGCATATTTAATACTTGCTCAAGGATATGTCCCTATAGCATCTCTCGAGTGTTAACACATTTAGAGTATGCATATAGAGTAAAACCACTATATATGGCTTATTGAATCCATGTTATGAAGTGTCCGATTGTCCGACACGACACGATATGTGTCCGACACGGACACATCCTTCTTAGAAGTGTCCGTTTTATACTAAAATTACAGAACAAAGAAGTAACTTAAAAAATGCAATTTTTGAGATGATGACAAGATCCTTTGGCCATATTACTTATCCAGAACGACAATAGCCCTGGGACAGTTCACTTTTTAGATGTTAGAGTGAGTAGAGGCTTTTTTATAATCTTTTGTATGCCAAGAAACTACCATACCTGATATCACTATTTTACCTTCTTGTACAAGATCATCTTACTCTTGTTTTACATCTTGACCTTTTGACATTCTTCTCTTCAATCTTTTAAACCTTAAGATTAGCTGCATAGAATTATATAACTTTTTCCATCTATTGTTGCTTGTATTTTCTACTATTGTTTTCCCTTTTTTGTTTGTTTTTCCGTTGCATTAGTTTGAATTGGATTGTGTCTTTAGTTTTCATGGAAAGTTGAAATGACTATGGGTTTTGTTGCTATTCTGGAATGGAGGCAGCTGGAATCGGAAGTCCTTGGTTATTTTTTTATGTGGTAAGGTCCCAAGAATGTCTGCTAATCCGACATTCGTAGATGAGGATGCTTCTTCTGGATCAGGAGAGGAGGCTAACATGTTGGATGGAATCAATAAACCTCAATCAGCAACACAAAATTCAGGTCGTCGCAAGAGAGGTCGTAAAGCTACGGGTGATGCAATTGTCGATGCTATGCTCGAAATTGCAGCCGCTTCAAAGATGAGAGCAGCTGCAATCATGAGGAATGGGGAGCGGTATACTATAAGCAAATGCATAAGACTATTGGACGAGATGCAAGGTGTTGATCAGAGTCTCTATTTTTATGCTTTGGATTTATTTGAGAATCCGACTGCAAGAGAAACATTTGTAGCACTTAAGGTTGAGAGAAGATTAGCGTGGTTGCAGGGAAAGTTTAGAGCTTCCTCGAGTACATCTGCCTGAAAATTTTGATTATTCTATTTTGTAGATTTAATGGCTCGTTTATTTGACCGCATATTTGTATTGATATTTAGTGAACTTCATCCTTTGACCATGTACTTGGTTTAACAATTGTGATTATGGGGCAATGCTTATCCTTTGATGAACTAATGGTGTTTTTAAACTTTCCCCCCAATGCCATACTCTTGAATCATTATCTTATAATAACATGATCTACTAATGCTGATAATTCATGTGAAACATGCAAGCGTGTTGTATTACGCTTTGCTATATTTCAATTGCAAGTCCTGCCCCGCTACACGTACAAAATATGTCCATCCAGAAATCAAACAGAATGGCATGGCACCATTGCTAAAAGACTGCGTAAACCCTTCACTCCTTTTGCCCAGTTGTACAGAGAGAATTCAGAATTGAATTGCCACGTGATTCAGGAAAGTTTCTGGCAGCCCAATTTTGCTTGAGGAGCTTTTTCCTTCAATACCTATCTGTACAGATCAATCATTCGGCATGGACGAGGTGGAGTTGCAGCAACTGCTGCTTAGCACAAGTATAATATAGTATTACAGAACTTACGAGTGTGCTAAAGGATCTGGGTTTTGGCTGAAATACTTTAATAATTGTTGGGATCATTTGTGTGGAGAAATGTTCAGGTATGTCGAGAGAGAGAGAGAGAGAGAGGCATGCTACATGACACGAGGTATCCAGTTTCTTGAACATTGTAGGCCACAATTAACATTATAGTCAATTCGGGATCGTTATCGACACTCAGGTGAAACAATGAGTAGATGCTTTTCAACAATGTGTTAAAAGGCAATCAAGTTGTAATTGTGAGAGTTTCTTCTAAGTTGTAACCCCACCAGATCCTGCAAAGTAGTCTTTGAGGTAACGTTGGTATCCGATCACTAATTTCTCTTTATTTAGATTTCATGGGGTGTTATTTATTATTAGATTCATTTCTTTTACTTTAGATTTTATGGGTATTATTTTATTAGACTAGATTCATTTCTATTTCAGAATTAATTAATTAATGCATTGGGGTGATAGATGGCTGGCTTGCACATCCCTGCTTATAAGATCCATCTAGATTTCATAACAGAAGAGAAGAAAAAAACCTTACATGGAGGGGAGGGGTGCACTGCTTGGAGTTCATTTTCACCTGCATGAATGAATTCAGGGGTGCGTCTGCCATCTTCAAGTCTTTTCATGTTCTGAAAACGTTGAGGGATCTTCTTGTCATGGCTGGCTGCTAGGCAGTTAATCTCAATTGAAAAGAGCAAAATAATTAATTAATTAATTAATTAATAGCATCAAAGCAGGATCCTTCCTCCTGTTCATGATCAACAGACGGGTTTCTTGGTGGTTCCGGAACAAATATATATATATATATATATATTTTTTAAACTAAAATTAATTTTCATTAACAAACAAAAGGATATCCACAAATAGGGGGATATCTCCCCATTACACTGAGGAATCAAGAGCAAAAGAAGCAGAACATCCGAAGCATGCACTATCAAGACAGCAAGCACAGAATGGTCAAGTCCTCCAAGGCAAGAACCAGCATCAAGAAGCCCCAAAATGACGATGTCAACCTCCCATGAAGCACCTAAACCGGCATTGAATCTGTACTTCAACCATTGGAACAAACAATTAGCTGGAGCAAAAACTAGGCAACTGAAATCCTGGCCCAAGAATTGAGTCAAGGCAATTTTCCTTCTGTGATTCCACCATTTAACAAGCCAAAATTTGACTTTTCCATGATTTTCCTCCGACAATATTTCCCAAACGGATGAGATGAACCAGAAATTCTTCTTGAAAGATGTCCCCAGGGATATGTAAATTCCTTCTCCAAAGCTTAAAAAAAATTTTCTGGTTCGAGCTTTTCTTTCCTCAATTGACAGACATTCCACTCTATCCTTTACACAATTTTCACATTGCAAGACATCAACATCACCAGCTTCCCAGCATTTGACTCTCAGTTGGGGGGTGTAGATAATCTTGTGGGTTGGACAACATGTCAAATAGGGCTTCTTGATAAAGGTTCTGGATTGGAGGTAACAAAAATTCTGCAATTGCCTTCTCATAAAAACCTGATAATAAATACTTTGGTGCAAATGAATGTTAGCATAAACAAAAATGATCTGCGGGTGTGGGATTAAATGGAAAAAGTCTTTTTCCATTCCATAAGATGATCTATCTTCTGCACTATTAGAAGGTTTTGGAAGAGATGACCATGCAAGGGAAAGTATTCTACCTTGCCCTCTGATAGGATACATACAGAAATGGTTGGCCTGCTTAACTGAAACAATTGGGGGTAACAGATTTTCTTTGGGGTGCATAAAGGAGCGGCAATCAGTCAGCCACCAGCAAAAAGGGTTAAGATGGCATATCCACTTTTGGTAGTGGGTATTGACCAGCCTAACATACAGCAGGAAGATGGAAGGGAGATCCTTGTGATACAAACCCAGACGAAAAGGAGGTTGGTTTTTCTGAGCGAGTGCAATGGCAGAGAGGTGGGTGAAGGGCAGTAACAGGAGAGGCTTGACCAAGCTAAACAATGGAGGGGAAGAAACTAATCTCCTTAACAACCAGTGAAACCTCTTCAACAGAGGAATTGGTACCTGCACAAAAACAAGCATTAGAAATCTCAAGAAACATTTTGTTGAAAGGGCACATTTGGAAGTAGCATTAAAACTAGAATTGATCCATGTCGACAAAGAGGTGAAATTATTCTCTCTAATGGATAGTATTCTCTGCCAGGGTGGGAAAAGGTCTTGGATGTTACTCATTAAGATTTTCATGATGATTGAGGGAAGGTAAACATTGATCTGTATGGGTCTCCATTTTAGTTCTGATAGAAGCAACACCAGCAGCTTCAAGTTTCAACAAGCCAACCACTTTACCCTTTAGTTCTTCAGGTAAGTAGACCTTTGAGCTTTGCTCCTTGATCCCGTTTTTGGCAAGCCAGTCTGCCACTAGATTCCCTTGCTTGTCCACCTGTTTAATTTCCAAAATCAAGTTGTCCTTCATTTGCTTAATAGCAGCAATCAGATTTCGCAGGCTCCACTGACCATCTTTACTACCTTTGATGATATCCATGGCTCTACTACAGCTAGTTTCAACCAAACAGATGTCAATCTTTTTTTCCTTACACAGTTCCATGCCCAAGTGGATAGCTTTTAGCTCAGCTTCCAAGATATTTCCAACACCCATCAAATTTTGGAAGGCTAAAATAGGTTTCCCCTCCCAGTTCCTGACCACTCCACCAACAGCAATAAGGTTAGTTTGATTTGCCCAGGTTCCCCCAACATTTAGTTTCAATCTCCCTCTGCTTGGTTTTTCCCATTTAATAATAAGAATTTTTCCCCTTCTCCATTTCGAATCATTTATAAAGAACTATTTGATTCTATTAAAATGCCAAAAACATTCCTTGACAAGACCAGCTTTATGAAGCATAAGGATAGTCCATTCAACTTTGTTAATGATATCCTTTGAGTTCATCTTGTAATCATTGAATTTAGCACTATTTCTAGCATTCCAAAGGAACCAGCACACCAAGAGAGGGATGACAGTACACAGCTGCCCTGGTTTAGTTTTCTCGTGGTTAAGATACCAGTGCATCATAACCTGTTGGATGGAATTACATTACCTGTTTTTCACTTCACAAATAGAACAAAAGTGATTCCACACAGTTCTGGCCACATTACTGTTCAAGAACAAATGCTCAATGGTTTCCAAATCTAAGCAACAATAGCATTTAGATGCAAAAGGAATTTGGAATCTCTTTTGAATGATGGAATCCACAGGTACCCAATTCTGCCAGGATCTCCAACAAAAATTGCAATCTTTTTGGGGACAAGTTTGCCCCAAATTATGTCCCAGCTTAAACTCTTGTGTTTATCTCTAACTCTGTTCCATATGTCTTTGGTCTTGAATTTTCCATCAGTGGAGAGAGCCCAACAGATCTAATCTCTATCACCATCCAAAAGAACTTGACAAATTTCCTCTCTAATATGGAGAGGAACATTCATGTCCAGCTTCTGAATATTCCAATTTCCATTAGAGATAAAATCCTTTATCTTAGCTTGAGGGTCTTCAGAGATGAACAGATGCTGACACCTCAGATATGAGGGTTTTTCTCCATTCTGGAACAAATATATGGCAGCTTCATGAAGAGATTCTCAATAGCTCAGGCAAATAGTCAAAAATGGTATGAAAATGATCATACATTTTTGACTTCCTTGCCCTGTCCTCTCTTTTTTGAGGCGTAGGCGGTCAGCAAGTATGATGTAGCACAAAATAGGATTCGAATTTAATTAATTAGGATTTTAATTCTTTTATTTCAGTAGGATTTTAGTTTCTTTTTCTTGGCTAATAGGATTCTATTTAAAGTAGTTTCTTAGTCAATCAATACTTCAAAATCAAGACCATTTCTAGTAATAATTTCTTTCTTGGACATTACTGCAAGTTTGTTTTGGAGGACCTCTTGTGTATATAATTCTCCTGTACTGTGGATAAGACACAAAAAAATGTTGACAGCCGACAACATAAAGCTAAGCAAATGTTGTACTCCCTTCATCTCAAATATATACTCATACTTCAAATTTGAGGAGTTATTTTTTTTTTTCCATTTTACTGTTACTTGAGGAGTTATCTAATATGTTTATTACCCTTTTTTTAATTACAAGGGGATTGTAGAATATGGGAACCAAACCCTGATTAAGGGTGTAGAAGATAACATGGATTCCATCAGACCACATGAGTCTTAGCAATATGTTTAGTACTAATAAGAATTTTACTTTGTCTACACGCATGCATGTAATTATACCCTATTTATTTTGTCCTATTTATTTGATCCTCTTTTGCATTCATTGACAATTATATCCACGTGTAATATTAGAAATGTAAAATATTTATTTAATAATCTTAGAAATGTAAAATATTTATTTTTTGCAATACTATTTTTAATATACACGGAAGTTTGTTGCATAATTGTCTTTTCCAATACAATTCTTAATATTTGTAAATGAGAACAAATAATTGCCAGGACGGGGGTAGTAATATTTTTTGAAATTAGTCTTCACGTGCAACGTATGAGTGCAGCACTAGTTTTGAGATAAGTTTTCTTAACCTTTCCATTTTTTTAACTTCATTTATTTGTACTTTTCAAGTAATAATTAATAAATTAGTAATTGATTCGAGGTATAATAGTAAGGGTAAATCTGGATTTTGAAGAAAATACATGGGTAAGGAAATCAAAAGATTTTTCATCATTCATTTTCATATATATATATATATATATATATATTGTGATTTTCATTTCTCAATCCCTCAAGTAATAATGATTGTTGAAGTAAGTCTCATCAATAAATTAGTAATTGGTTCAATAAATTAGTAATTGGTTCGAGCTATAATAGTAAGGGTAAATCTGGGTTTTGAGAAAAAATGCATGGGTGAGTAAGGAAAAAGATTTTTTGTCATTCACCCTTTTTTTATAGGCTCATTATATTTACACCACTCATTTTACTAAATAGACCACATTTTTATTAATTTGAACATCCTTAATCTTTTATTCTTCTAGTATTTAAGCCCTGAAAAGTTTCTGTTACTTTTTTCTATAATTTTTAGTTTAATTATCCCATCATGTTCTTAGTGATTGAATATATTTTAAAAAAATTTATTTGTGTACCTTAAAATCATATGAAAATATGTAGTTATGTATAATTAGATATTACATTTTTGTTTATTTAAAATTTTTAAGCAATTCTTGCAATAAATATTTATAATCAAGATATTATTTGATAAAAATGTCATGATGATAAGATGTTAAAATAAAAAAATGACAAAAATAAGTTAATTGTGTAAGTATAAAGAATTAAAAACATAAAGGTTGATGAGTATAATTAAAATGTGGTGTAGTTAGTAAAAGACGTAGTGCCAATATCACTTTTATATACTCTGATGTAATGTTATTGTGATTTTCATTTTTTAAACCCTTAGATAATAATAATGATTGCAGAAGTAAGTAATTATTTTCTTAATGTCATACATTTATATATATATATATATCTATATATATATATATTGAAAAGGAATTTCATGTATTAATTTTGAAGTAAATTAAAAATTAAATAATGATGGTTGCCTTTTCATTTCATAATCATTTATTTAAGTAATAATAATTATCTTTAGATAAATTTTCTCAGCCTTTTCATTTTTTAAACTTTGTTTATTTATTTTGAAGTAATAATTATTAGTTAATGAATTAGTAATTAATTCGAGCCATAACAACAATAAAGGTAAATCTGGATTTTGAAGAAAATATAAAGGTGAATAAGGAAATGAAAATATTTTCCTTCATTCATCCTTTTTATATATAATATATACTAAATTTTTCACCCATGCGATACATAGATAAAGATATAGTGAAAATATCATACCTCAAAAGTAGTTTAATATGAATTTAGAGACTTGAAGTCATAAAAGAATAAAAAAAACTATGACCTTTACAAATGCAATTTGTATTATAAAAGAAAGTCTTTGATCAAATGGTATGAAAATCTTTCTTACAACAAAAAATTTGTCACCTGCATCTAATTCAGATAGAATTTTTGCCTAAACAATGCGATCTTCATGTCTTGTGATTATAAGTCTTGTGCCACGACACAACCTAACTGAAAATGATAAAAATTCCATAAAAATATAACAGGAATACCGATCTTTAACTTCAACTTATAGCTGGAAACTCTAGACCATCGTATCTCATTCAAGAATTTGGATTTGTAAAAATTTCAGTGAAAGTTATTATTAGAATATGAAGAAATGGTACCATGACCATCTATGGGATGTATGACAATCAGTTAAAGTTTATTTAAAATTATATGTCAAGATAGACGTTAATTTCTTTGTGAATCCTAAAATCATTCTTCTATTTTTGCTTCCCAATAAAATGTGTCATTTAAAGTAATCATGTTCTTATTATTTGGGACGACAATTTAACGATGATGAGGTAATAAAGTGGCCTTCTTACACTTACGTATAACTTTAATAATATAATTGTTGATAATTAAAGTAGAAAGACCTAATTGCTATTAAATTAAAGTTCAGTTATCTAATTATTGACAATTAAATATCATTTATCTATTTGTAAGTGAAGTGAAAACTCAGTGACATTTGGTACAATTAAGGCCGTTATAATCTATGTTTCCTCTTTTTCACATAATGACGGATAATTGATAAAGTAAAAGGGATTCATATAATCCACATTGACCATAAATTTTAATGGTAGAATTCGGGCTGTGAAGAGTGCCTACAAGAATATTGAAAGATAATATAGCCAATTGGACAGAACTCATGTAGAAAAACTCAAAAAAAATTCATTTGGCATAACCATTTTATTTATGTATGTATTTATGCATGATACATTGTACATTGCTTGTATTGTAGAAGAAAATAATGTCATATTTTATATTGTATCAGTGTCTACCTTAGATGAAAAGCTTAAAATGAAAACAAAGTATACTTATTACTAAATACAACAAAAGAAGTCTCCCAAAAGACATGATACCAAGATATCAAAAAACACCGTATAGCGTCAATGTCATTGCCAGTGGTAGAACCGAAAGAAGTCTCACCCGTGCGTTGCACAGGAAGACTAATTCCAAAATTTATAGTAATAAACAATAAAATGTTGAATAGTTTCCTTACATCAAATTTGCATAACAAAATCAATAAATATGCAGTTTTGATTTAGTATTCGATTAGTTAAATTAATGTTTTATTAATAATTTATTATTAATAGTTACCCGCTTATGTACACGTTTAATGTTTCATTATAATTTAATTTTCAAATTATCTAATTTATTCAATATTTTTATTTAATGGTCTAATATTGCATATCAGGCATGTACCATGATACATGTTTCCACTCAATACACAATAAAAAACAGTAATGTATTACTTAAATAATAATAAACAATAATATTCATTATGCATAGGTACCATAATATATTATTTTAATATAATAAATAAATAATATAATGCTTTAAAAAGTAGCATGATTTTAGAATAACAATGGTTAGAGATCTAATAATTAAAATGATAAAAAATATCAAGATGACAAAATTTCCCATCCAAACTTGATCTATTTTTTTTATCTTTAAGACTATCTACAAAATTTTTTAAAAACAATTAAAAAATATGATAAAAAACAATATAATCCTTAAAAAGTAGCATGTTTTTATAATAATAATCGTTAGACATATATAATTATAATAATGATAATGTTATAAACTTAGAAGAAAAGAATAGGAAAATAGAGAGAAAAATTGGAGAAAAACTCTTAAATTGTATATTCATTCACAACGTAGGAGGCCTATTTATTCACATACATGTATGCTAACCAAGAAAGACTTGGATCACGAGAAAAGAAACCTGGAGTGACGGCCAAGAAAATAAATTCTATGGCTTCTAGGGTTTCAGGGATAAAATAGTCATTCACACTATAACTAATTTATTTACAAAACTCCCCCTTGAATGACTATTCTATACAATAATTGTTTCATCAAAAACTTTGTTTGGGAAAAACCCAATAGGAAAAATCTACCAAACTAAGGAAAAATAATATAATTAATTTTGATCAACTTTGGAATGTCTAAGGGCTGCCTCATTAAAATATTGCTAGAAAAACCCAGTGAGACAAAAACTGATTGAAGGAAAACGAGTATAGTTGCTCCCCCTGATTTCAGCCAACAATGGTTCTTATGTTTAGCCGTCCATATCTCTCCAATATCTTAAATACTTTGAAATATATTCTACTTCAAGCAGAGTATCAACTCTTCAGAAGTTTTATATTGAGGGTTAATATCATATATGTCACAGATATTTATTACACAAATAATATACCTCGTTAAAACCTTATAAGGAAAAAACCTTGTGGGAAAAAATCCAAGTGAAGGAAAAAAAGTACATTATTTTTTGGATACGTTATCGATGTTGCCTCGTTAAAAACCTTGCTAGGAAAGCCCATTGGGACAAAACCTTTGGCAACGAAAAAAGAGTACAACGCATATCACTTTCATATTAACTAGCAATGTATACAAAAACTTTAAGTTCTTTATATGCTTCATTTAAGCATACCAAATCTAATGATATATTTTCATATATTGCCAGTCAAATGAAACTTCAGGTTTCAATAACATCTACCACTTATTTAATATGCTTTTAGCATAACTATCGATCATCATATTATTGACATTGTAACAATCTGCATGATTATCTTTCTATCTTGGCCAGCATTCAATGTCAACAGTTTTAATTAAATTGATTCATCATCCTTGTTATTTATTGAGCTTATGAGCATGTGTAGGCGACTATTATTTCTTGTCGATTCCATTTAGTCTCAGTATAGACATAATATATCGAGATCTCTTTATTCTAGTAATTTCAGGTACCTGAGCCTCTTTAGGCACTTTTTAATTAGTTATGTTTATAAACTCTCCATGATTATATGCCTCAAAAGGACCAATTCAACTATCTGCTCCATATTCCTTTTCATAGATGTTTATTTTGGAATCGACCACGACATGCTTTAGGCATGCCATTAATATTGCAAATCCTCTTATAGGACTTTATATCAATCCAAGTTGGAGCATTAACTCGGTAAGTCTACTGGTAACAATACAGTCAGTAATCTGAAATGCATATTATCTTGCAAGTTTCAGGTTTGCATTATAAATGCGAGGATTATAATTGAGCATTTCATATATTTGTTACTAACTATCAATTACTCTCCCTAATGCTGAGAAGACTATTTATTTTAAGAAATAGTTGGAAAAACATGATACAATATATCATCCTTCGTGGAAGAAGCAGACAAATAGGGATTCAAATCCAATTTGTATTCTCAGCATTACAATAATATCTATCTTAGCTTTTGTGGTGGGGCGACTATACATATAACACTTATCAACTTTAGATGGAGACTTCTGACCATAAGCCGAATATATGGGGTGTCATATACTCTATCGTCATGTTATAAGAATACTGCTGTAAGTGAAATATCAATATCACTTAAACACAAATGATTTGTTCTCAATTTGGTGTAGCAAATAACTTGAGGCGTATAATATTATTTTGCTAACCATAGGCAATTAATATCCCAACCAATATATGAATAATTAATGACTTTTGGGATAAAATTCACTAGCAAGATACATATGTCTTTATTTCGATTTCTGGAACTTTTACTCATAATCAATCAATTGAGCAAATATTCTCGCAAATTTCTGGTTACGAGTTTGACATGTGACCTCTAGTGGATCCAAATTTATAAAATATCTAGAAGGCCTACATGGAAAGTGAGTTGGCCCACACGGTTCACCCTGAACATTTTCCAGATATATTTGGAATTCTGTTCCAAATAGCTAGTGATTATTAATAATCAGATTGCCTGAGAACTTGCAGCACATGAGAATTCTTTCAAATAGAAGAATCTTATAATCGTCACATGATTCTCGATAATCATTATCAGTAACAAACAGGGATGTTCTAACTAATTATGCCAAATAATAAAATTTTCATAATATGAACTTCTGGTCCAATATAACAAGTAAAGTATTTGAACAAAACCAAAACTTTAAGCAAGAGACATCAAATTCTCAACCAAAGACATACCACGAGGGAGAATACTGATGATAGATGATTGACTTTATACGAACCATCACTACAGCATGTAATGTGGTATGATCCCAAACAAATGAGTTTTTTTCATAGACAATGGTCTAGCAATTAACTGAAGATATTTAATAAACAGTTTTGCTAAACCATTTTGAGTGTGGACATGAGCAACTAAATATTCAACCTCAATTCCGATTGCATGCAATAATGATTGAATGCTTGAGATCAAAACTCACCAGCATCATCAAGGCAAACTTTCTTGATTTCAGGAATTGGGCTTTTTAGTTTTATTCTATAAGCAAGTAGTCTAGTAAACACTGCATTTCTAATAGAAAGCAAGCAAAAATGGGACCATCTAGTAGAAGTATCAATCGATACTATAACAAAATAAAATGGTCCACATAGTGGGTATATCGGCCCACATACATCTCCATGAATTCTTTTCAAGAAAATTGGAGACTCAGTATTAAGTGGAAGGTTTGATGACTAACTTGTCTTGCTCACAAGCAGCATATGGGAAACCATTTGCTAAAAGAATCTTCTGATTCTTTATATTGTTCCCATGTAAATTATTCTACTCATCATAATTGCTTATATATACCCAACCTATCATGTCAATGTATAAAGTTCTTTCGGTCAACGAACTTCAAGTTCATGATATGGTTTGTCTCAATTGCTTTTATAATGTATAATATATTTCAGATGGTAGTGCTGAGAATTTTCCTTCATCTGCTTTTGGTCAAATACAAAAAAATTTATGCAAAAATCTTTTTGCATCATCTTAATACAGTATCTATTGGATATCTTTAAAAATCAGCAAATTTCTCTTAAATTTGCTAAAGTGCATCATCAATATACAATTTAGTATTATTCATCAAAATAATACAAACTCTTCTGGAGCTTATGATGATATTCAATGCACCTGATATATAATATTAACATTATTTTCAGCTAATGCTAATTCAGAAAGTACTTTATCTTGAATAATGGTATATGTAGTTGCACTATCAACTGAAATAATTTATTATGATTTAACCACCAATCAGGTTACCAATATTCCCTTTTGGATCAGCAAAGAAATCAGAAATGTCAAAGTGAGTCATTATTTGACCGTCACAATCAAGGAAATTAGTCTCTACTTTTCCTTTTCCCTTGATTGACTACTAATTTGAGATCCACAAAGTATTTTGTCATATGACAGGTGCGTGCTCAATGCACTTCCATGCTCCATTTTAGATAAGCTATCATTAATCAATGCTTTTATGCATCAATTTTTAGAGTTTTGTTCATGAGTTTTTCCACGTCTTCACTCACGGTTCACGATGAGAAGTTGCATTTGCTTCAAGTAAAGCAGTAAAATCAGTGGGGCGTAACTCATGATTTTTCATATATTATGTAGATCTTTGATAGTAAGGTACTCAACTTTCAAGTTATTAAGGAGATGATAATGAAGGAAACTAAGTGTTTTTACACTATACTTAGATGTGTTTCCTTTTTTTATTGTCTTACTCAAGTCATTTGAGATCAGATGTACTGTAACATCAATGACTCATGACAAATAATTCTTGCCGATATGTCATGTACAACTAACTAAAATTTGGTGATATTGGCTATTTGTGTAACTTTATGATATGTAAAGTCATAAATTCAATATCAACAGAACATGAATATTTATACTCTCCTTCAAGGAGTATTGTTTCACATATCACTAATATTTATAGCCATCAAGACATATGCTACTTCAAGAGTATAGTAAATTACACTTTTGGAATTAATTTGAATTATTGCTACTTCATAAGCAATAGATCAATGTTCTTCAAGAATATTGAATTACCAAATAAATTAGATCCTTAGATCCAATATAAATTGCTCTTTAGGAGCATGTAATATTGTTCAAAATATTACAATTAATTGTGCTACTTCAGGAGGAACAACTTATTTAATCTAACTAAAGTAATAATAAACTAAAAATAAATAACAAGATAAGAAATAAATAATGTATATTACGAATAATAAAAAAGATAATTCATAATGAGCAATATAAAATATTCTTCAAGAATATTTATTTACTGTATTTTTCTTCAAGAAAACACAGATCTAAATATCATATATCGTGCTCTTCAAAAGCACTCCATATTAAATTAGAATATAATGAGATCATGTTATGTTCTTCAGGAATCACAATGTATCAAACTTAATAATCTTCAGAACTACTAAAAATTTGAAATCTTGTTTCTTCAGGAAACCAACCATATTTAATAGGCTCTTCAAGAGCAAATCATGTTGGATAACATAAAAATCTCATGATTGTTGTTAGATTTTGAAGAAATTGTACTTCTTCAAGAAATCACAATAATATATGTCAGGACTCTTTAGGAGTCAATCATACTCTTATAGAATATGAGTTATAATTAGTTATTCTTCAGGAACCACAAGCATAATATTTAGATTACAATAATCTTCAGGATTATTATTAGAATCGTGTTTCGAGAAACATGACAAATATAAATCGATAACTGAAATAAGAATTTCGGTAGATCAAGAAAGAGACGTCATACCTTCAATAAAAGGTGGATCCGCCATTGAATCCTCAAATCAAAGTACATATTCCACACATAAAATCAAAGTCAAATAACAATCACATAATAATTAAAGGTAAACAAATCAATGCACAAATAAAGCATATAAACAATAAATAGTAATTATTCAGAAAGAATCATATGCATCATACGAAATGTCTACAAAAGAATTTTGTAACTAGTGATTTCCGCAACAAAATTTGTAACCAATCGTGGCTGCCGATATATTGGTCAAAGTATATAATGCCAAAAGAAATAGCTTTCTCTTGCGGTTACGTTAACTAGTTTTCATGAAAGCAAAATTAATGATTCCTTCATGTAAAATAGATATATTATTTGAAGCAAACTCCAGTTTCATGGAAATTATAAATTAATGGATTGAATGACGGATCTATGAAAAATTTCTTGGGGTAGATCATGATGTATTAAAAGAAAGTAACTTAAAATCAACTTTGAATGAGATAAATAATCCACCCGAGTGAAGAAATAAAAAGCGGATCGTGCTGATAACGTGTTATACACTTAGAAGAAAAGAATATGAAAATAGAGAGAAAAGTCTGAGAGAAAAACTCTTGAATTATATATTCATTCACAATATAGGAGGCCTATTTATACACGTACATGTGTGCTAACCAAGAAAGACTTGGAGCATAAGAAAATAAACCTGGAGTGACGGCCAAGAAAATAAATTCTATGGCTTCTAGGGTTTCAGGGGCAAAATAGTCATTCACACTAAACTAATTTATTTACAACAGATAAATTAATTATTGCATTTATTTATTATAGAGATTTCAAAGATGAGGAGTCTTACGAAGCCCACTTTTAGACGGAAAAGATTGAGAAAATCTCTAATTGTGCTAGACAAATCAGTTAATTGTGCCAGATAACTGCTATTATTATTATTACTAGATTTTTCACCCGTGCGTTGCACGGGATAATAACATAATGTAGAAATTAAAACATTAAGAAAATACTATTAGAAATTATTTAGACAAAAATCAATTTAAAAATGTAAAAAATACATAATAACATTAGACACTATAGGGAGACGGAATCAAGTTAACATAGAAATTAGTATACAATATTCATATGAAGAAACAATATTAAAGGATGACTAA
Source organism: Nyctanthes arbor-tristis (assembly GCA_963692815.1). Taxonomy (NCBI): domain Eukaryota; kingdom Viridiplantae; phylum Streptophyta; class Magnoliopsida; order Lamiales; family Oleaceae; genus Nyctanthes; species Nyctanthes arbor-tristis. The sequence goes on along the minus strand of CAVNYN010218046.1, from coordinate 11,900 downwards.
GATAATTAACAACTACATTCGTTATTAATTATCAAAAGTTAGTCAACACCTACAAGAAAGTAAAGAAAAATAAATTAAAAAATAGGTAAATAAAATAGAGACATAATAATATGCAAGAAAATAGTTGGGTTGAAAAGGAAAAAAAGATAATAGGTAAAGGGAATAGAAAAAAATATAATATCCAAAAACCTGTAGTAAAGAGAGTTAATAAATAAGACACATATAGGCATCATATGTAGAAAATAAACAAATACATAAAAGAATATCAATGTAATAGTCAACCTATTGCGATATTCCTCAATCTTAGGAATATGCTCATTTATGACCAATTTTGTAACATTGTAGGAGTTACAAATCTTGACCTCAAGATCTACACAGTATAATACATGGATGAATACATTATAAGTGTTCCAAATAGTACACTGATGCGAAAGTAAACATAATTGATCAGAAAATTACCCCTACTGTATTTGGACCTGTAAAACTGAATTGCATATAAGAACAACGGGACCCCTCCTCGACACTTCCATATAGCCACAAAGATGATCTGCATATTCATTCCAAAGGCTACATGCAAGGACATTCTTCCTAAAAAATATACATTTCAACCAATTAAATCATATTGGTTAAGCATCTTCCATGATCGGTTATATAATTGTTATAATACTTGAAATCAAATCATATCCAAAGCACGACAATTATAATAAAACAATTAGAAAATAAGGATGCTCATACTCAATATCTTCTAAGAAATACATAAGTGTTATAATAACTAAAATAAAATCATATCCAAAGCACAACAACTATAATAAAAGAATTATAAAATAGGGATGCTTATACTCAATATCTTCCAAGAAGTATATAACTATTATAATAACTTAAATAAAATCATATCCAAAGTACAGCAACTATAATAAAAGAATTACAAAATAAGGATGCTCATACTCAATATCTTCCAAGAAAAAATCAACTGATCTAGTTGTCTTCTCAGTTGAAGTATTTAAAACCGGCCTTTCATCAGGATAAATGTGACCAATAACATCTAGATGCACATAAAAAGTAAACATAATTAAGGGTATATATTAGTGTAAACCTGTACAAATCAACTAAGAAGAATACACATACCAAATAAATCTCTCCATCAATAGCTGGAGAATCCCGAATCTCACAAAAACTTTTAAAAATGAAAACATTTTTGTGAAACTGTGATGACAATGAGACATCATTTTCCAGTACTTGAGTCTTTGGTTTAAAAGACAACTTGTAGGTGTGAGTGGTAGTCCAATAATCCAAACTATTCAATTTAACATCCATATTGGCAATGGCATAAACTAATTGTCAACAATTCTGTCTTCAAAAACTGGAATCAAGTCTCTGCCAAGGGTAGCTTGAATATGTGTTCCCTATTATCAACAAAGTTAATTTCTTGAATCAGTAAGGTAACATAATATACTATAACATATATATCAATCGGTAAATGAAATAAATAGTAAGAAAAGAAAACTGATCGTCCAACAAAACAAACTCAAGAGAGATCGCTTCATCTGGGTTCCTTTACCATATACCCTCCAAACACGAAGAACTCGAACAACAAACGCAGCCTTGTTACTGAGCTCGTCATTCACTTCTTTGAGGTGCCCTAATTTAATAGACATAATAATAGTTTGAAAAGGTAACCAAGAATCGAAGAAGAAATCCTGGCGGAGTAGTAAAGGGCAAATAAATGTTTTATTGCAATTCGATTGTGCAAAAAAAAAACACCATAGTGGCCTATATATACTACATTGAAGAGATAAAATGAAAAATCTCAGTGTGTTAAGTAAAGAAAATTCAAAAATTAGGAGAGTTTTAATCATATAAATCAGCTTTTTTTTTTGGATTTGAATTAATCATTAGCTCTTTTTTTTTTGGTCGAAATTTTATTATGTTGATGCTTAGTTCGAGTGGGAAGAAGAACAACTAAAATCAATGCAAATCTTGAGTTACATTTATTTATGTACTTATTTTCTATATTATAATATATAGATTTATTTATAAAAAATGAAAAATGGTCAGAATAAATGATAAAATACAGGTACATTTAAGTTAATTAAAAATAATAAGAAATTACAATTAGAATAAAACTCTTAATTCTTGAAAGAGATTGTTACTTATCTAAACTCTTAATGAGATATGAAGTCCAAAAATATAAAACACTTAATTATTCAAAGGGATTCTTAATTATCTAAACTCTTAATAAGATATAGAGTCTAGAAAATATATTGTTATGATTTCTTAATTATTCTTAATTATCTAAATTGTTAATAAGATATAAATCTATGAAATTGCCAGTATATAGTGGACATCTAGTGCACAAGATAACCGAAAAAGTGCACAAGATAACCGAAAAATTGATTGATAAATCCGGAAAGTTATTTTGATAATTGTCTTTAAATTATAAATAGTGAGAAATAGAATTAGAATAAATTATAAAGTGAAAATATTTAAGCTATTTAAATAATTAATTTTTAACTATAAATAATGAAAAATTACAACCAGAATAAAACTCGCCAAAAAATTGATTGATAAATTTGGAAAGTAATTTTGATATTTATTTTTAAATTATAAACAATGAAAAATAGTCAGAATAAATGATAAAATGCAGGTATATTTAAGTTAATTAAAAATAATAAGAAATTACAATTAGAATAAAACTCTTAATTCTTGAAAGGGATTGTTACTTATCTAAACTTCTAATGAGATATAAAGTCCAGAAATATAAAACTCTTAATTATTCAAATGGATTTCTTAATTATCTAAACTCTTAATGAGATATAGAGTCCAGAAAATATAGAGGTCTGATTTCTTAATTATTCTTAATTATCTAAACTGTTAATAAAATATAAATCTATGAAATTGCCTGCATATAGTGGACACCTAGTGCACAAGATAATCGAAATATTAATTGATAAATCCAGAAAGTTATTTTGATAATTGTCTTTAAATTATAAATAGTGAGAAATAGAATCAGAATAAATTATAAATTGCAGATATTTAAGCTATTTAAATAATTAATTTTTAATTATAAATAATGAAAAATTACAACCAGGATAAAACTCACCAAAAAATTGATTGATAAATTCGGAATGTAATTTTGATATTTATTTTTAAATTATAAAGAGTTTTGATTTCTTAATTATTCTTAATTATCTAAACTGTTAATTATTCTTAATTATCTAAACTATTAATAAGATATAACTTCGAATAATGTAAAACTCTTCTTATTGAAAGGGATTCTTATTATCTAAACAATGGATAAAATAAATACAGAAAATAAGTGTTGAATAGATTCTTAATTATCCAAATTAGAGAAAGTAGAGAAAGGGGAAAAAATCGAAAAAAAAAAAGCCAGACAATTGGCGGGAAAAAGCTTGCCAGGCAAACTTTTTTTATTATTAATATATAGATTATAATTATATATAATCATGCTGTTACATGGTTGTTTTAACATTATTCTTAATTTTTGTGTTATTTGTTTCTTAAGTTTAATTTTTGTGTTATTTGTTTCTTAAGTTTTGATTATCAATTTTTTTTAATAACTTTTGCTTATCCATTTTATTCTTACCATATGATTCTTATAAAACATCTTTTTTTTTTTGGTGGGGGGAGGTGGGAGAGAATAAAACATCCAAACGTATAGGCTAAGGGTAGTTATATTTATACCATATTTTTTACTAACCACACCACAAGATAAATACACTACCACCAAAGTACATTTGTTATAAATAAACTACATTTAGTTTACAAATCTAATCTAAAATTTAAAAGTAAAATAAATTACAAACCAAAAAAAAAAGACGGGAAATCTACACCACATCCTCCTTCATCTTCTACCTATTTTTTCTCTCTCCGAAATCTTCCACTCGACGAGAGATCCAATACAAACACACACATAAAACATCAAGATCCTTGAAATTTAATAGGTCTCATTTGCAAAAAATAAATAAATAAATAAAATAGAAGAAGATGATTCATAAGAAAGGAATTTCGAAAGAGATTGTTTACTGTTTCACGAATTTGAAACAAGCAAAAAATATGTTCGGAAAAAGTTTAGTTTGGGATGAAATTGAATTTGAGAGGAGGGAAAAAAAGGAAGAAGATGGCGAGGGAAAAAAAGGAAAGCTGCCAATTCCAGGAATATGAAGAAAATTTGAATCATGAAACTTGAACTATGAAATATCGAAACTTTAATTAAAATATAAATAAATTTTTGCCCCGTCCGGTGATCGTGCTGTGCATATGAGCATTGATAATGATTTCTATTCGATCTCGATAGTATTTGTATGTTTCTCCTACATTGCATAAATTTTTCAAACACAAAACCATTATTTTTTTAAGTTTTCAATTGTGGTATAGTAAATAAATAAATTAGAGTTCTTAGTGTGGTGGAAATAAAAAATTTGAATAAAGTTTTTGTTTTGTGGTGTACTTAAAAAATATATAGGTATATAATAAAAAGTTATTTAGGTCATTTAATCATTGACCTTTTTAGCAAATAAGAATAAAAGTTAAAATTGTGGTGTGTTTAGTAAAATGGATGATGTAGATATAACCACCCATAGGCTAATACATATTAATGGTGAATTCGAATTAAACGGAAGTCATTCATGCTTTATCTAACTATAATTATTATAAACTAATAAAAATATTTATTAAGCAATTATATTTTTGTGCATATTCCTTAGATCTAGCACTCGTTTACAAACTCATTTTAATAACTTTTAATGAGAAATAATAAGAGAGAGAATGAGTGAGGTTGAATTGGGAATATTTGTGCATAAATATAGGTTCTATGAAATATGTGCATGTATTTGGTTTGATCAATTTTTATTTAGAAATAGTGTTGATTTGCAAACATTGGCCTAATTTTATTTTAATTTTTTGTTTATCACATTTTTTCTTCCAATATTTTATTAAATATATATTTAGATAAAATTGAAAAAGAAGAATTATCAAAACAACATGCAACGCACGTTGGTTACAACTAATCTACAATATATTAAAATGGAGGATCCATGTAAAACTTTTGATTATCTTTTTTGTCCCTCTATTTTTAGATTAAAAGTTCAATATAACCTTAATTAATAACTAAAATTTATATAAACATTTTTTATACATTTATTATTATTATTAATATTATTATTATTATAGTAATAAATAATATAAGAATTTCAAAAGTCAAAAGTCTTTTCATTTTCAATTTAACTGCTAATTATATTCTTAAAAACGTGAATTTACATCATTTAGAAAGCATGGAATTCACATAATTTATTTGAATTTTGAAATTTTGTTATTAATTGTGAATTTCTATTAAGATTTGACAACAATGTCTATTTGTAGAAATATTGATGTAACCCAATATTATCTTTTTACATTATAATTCTAAATTAAATGTTCTTTTCTTGCATAAAAATTAAATGTCTGGACTGAAACTGAATCTCCATCTTAAACTAAAAAAATGCAAAATTTTTACGCCTTATTATTATGTAAGACGTGCATCACACGTGCTTACTACTTGTAGAATAAAAGGTCATTGACAACAAAAGATCCGCTCCCCTATCCAAAAGTGGGTTCCTACCCAATCAAAGAAATTTTAGATGATTGACATTGAGCAAGACGAGACACCTCAATTTGATTATTATTATTATTATTATTGTTGTTGTTGTTGTTGCTGTTATTGTTGTTATTATTGTTATTGTTGTTGCTGTTATTATTATTATTATTATTATTATTATTATTATTATTATTATTATTATTATTATTGTGAGAGTTTTTTTCCGGAACCTTATGAACGAAATGGGAAATCACATTATTGCATGCTAAAAGAAGAAAAAAGCTAGTAGGAGGTATGAGCTTACAAACTCAGTTACATAATAGGTAAAAATAACTCAAATGCCCTCAATTCAACAATTCACCATCTCCTTTGGTTTTACCCCACCCACCCAAATCAGACGGACCCAATTCAAGACACCCCTATCTCCATGCACAGCCAAACTCCCACCACACATAATAGTTGCTGGACGTTAGCTGTGGCCATGCCTTCACTGTTGTTTGCGGTCACCAAGCAGAAAACACATTCTCTCCCTATACCTACCTTCTAGCCAGCGTTCTGCAAATGGACAGAAACCTCTTCGCATCGCTAGTCCCCCAAATCTTTTGCTTCTGTTCTTAATATCAATATGCACTTCATTGAACTTTGTATACATTTTACTAGGCTTGGGCAATAAACCTGAGCCCGAACGGGTTACTCGAACCCAGCCCGAATATACCCGAACCCGATCGGTAGTGAATGAAAATTTTCGGGTTTTGGGTACCCGAATCTGAAACTAAACGGGTTTGGACGAGGCTTCGGGTTTGAGCTAAAACCCGAAAAGCCCGAAAAATCCAGAACATTTTTTTTATTCCCAAAATTTTTAAATTCAAATTTCAAATTAATTCTATCCCAATCCACAAAATCACCTCCTTCGTTTCACAATCACATCTTTATTACACTCGTCTTCTTCACACATAAGAAACAAAACTCTAGATCTGTGTAAGAGATATGAATTTGTCTTTTTTATGAGGATTTTACTAGTTTTTGTATATACGTTATGTTATTTGTGCAAAGACAAATTGTTTTTAATTAATTATTACTTGACAACGCTGCAAATTTATGTTAAAACTATAAAATTAAAATATAAATAAAGCCAACTAGCCTAACGATAGTGTCTAATTGTTAATATCTAATTATTATTATTTTCATTTAAGCATATTATATATACTTTAATTTTTTTTTTGTTCTTACCTATTTAAGTGTTTATTTTGGTTAGCCCACGTGGTTAATGGCCTAACTCTTTACTGGGATTACTGGAGTTCGAATATCCACAGTCCCCCTCCCCTATCCCCCTTTACCAAAAAAAAAATAATAATAAGTGTTTCTTTTTTTTTCGTTTATGCGTTAGATACCCAAAACACCTGAACAAGACGCGAAGTGTTACCCAAACCTGAACTGAGACCAAACCTGAACCGAAATATTTGGTCTGGATTTAGTGAATCGAATACCCCGAAACCCGAACACCCAAGCCTACATTTTACCTTAATTGGAAAGGTGGGGTAGCAGTGGCTGCCGACAGGTTTCTCCTCCGATGTACAATAGGGGTTGCTGGAGCTTGATCGGAGAGGAGCGCAGGTGGTGGGTTGGTCAAATCTCTTAATTTTTTACATTCCTTGCGGTGCTTGACGGAGCTTGATTTTTACATTCTCTCCTGGTGGGAAGAGGATGGCTGTTGGTTAATTTGGGAGTCGACGAGAGAGAGGGGCTGGTGGATTGTTGCTCGAATCCGGTGATTTTGGGGGTTGAAAATGAAAGCCGTTTCCCTTTTTCTCTTCTCTGTCGATCTCATTCAAACCCCATCCCCACTTTGATTTCAGCCAATCTCTATTCCCTAAACATCTGCTATTTTACTCCGGCTATCTCTGGTCACCATTGCCAGTCACAAAATTTCCCTTATCCAAACTCACGAACTTTCTTTTTCTGTGCTATTCCGAAACGATGCTCCATGTTTGTTGCTTTTAGGTTAGATTCTCATAAATTGCATCACATGGTCGGTCGTGGATATTGTCACCGGCGGTCGGAGATAATGGATGGTTTGGGGTGAGTTGAGAAAATTACGAGTCGGGTGAGTTGGAAGAAAAAAAAAAAAAAAACCTTTTTTTCCAAGGAAAGTGCTATTAACTCAATTAGGGGCATTTAAATCATTTTTAGGGTTGTGAGTAAAAGATTAAGTAAGGTCATACCTACTAATAGGTTTACATCCCTAAAAGAATGGCTTTCGTGCAATTTTCCTCTTTAAAAAAAAAGACAAAAACGTGAAACATGAGTGTGATCCATACTAGTGGAATAATAATAATGATTAATAAAATAAAATGAAACGAGATAATAATGACAGGTAACCGAAACATACGTGTATATTTTTTGTTATAATTACTAATTACTAATAATGCAGGTACGCATCTATTTGCGTGTTTGTGTCCATATACATCCCATTAATAATAAGACTAATGCTATTTAGAGTATTTTCAATGTAAAGTTAATGTGAAATGTCTTAAGTATATATGTGTCAAAGAATATTAACATTACATTTAAAAAATTCTCCAATACAACAATGTCAACATTGTATATATGTTAAGTTATTATTAGAGATTTTGAAAAAAAAGAAAGAGAGAAATTTTTTGAGTGGATAAATTAATGCTTGAATTCTCCATGACAATATCAAGCATTTAATGTGTCAAAAAAATATTTTTTTTACCAATTGTCAATTTATTCTATGACTATAACTATGTATTAGAGATGCTCTTAAGATGTTTCACATTATTTTAAGGTGATATTAAGGTAATGATGATGATGATAATAATAATAATAATAATACTAATGTATTTAATTTCACGTGATTTTATATGTCACATTAGTTGTCATTCAAACTGGTATCAAGCACTATTGATACTAAATATTATTCTTCTAATTTCTAATAATAATAATAATAATAATAATAATAATAATAATCACTGAGTGTAAAGAGGTGAAGTATTTCTAACAATATGTCCTCTATCTTAGATCTCAAAGGTTCACCTTCCCTATTCCTCCACGAACATCACTTTTTCTTTAGGTAATTGACGCAAAATGTCTCTACCTTTCAGTTCTTTTGTGCAAATCGTTCATACCTTTTATTTTTTGGTAATTACATCCTCACTTTTATATTTTTTTGCAAAATTCGTCCCTGCCATCACCTGTTGTTATTCCGTCTGTTTGTCAACCTTTATATTTGGAATAATTGGCGCAAAACGTCCCTACCTTTCAGTTCTTTTGCGCAAATCATCCCTACCTTTCATTTTTTGGTGGAATTCGTCACTGCCGACTTTTATTTGTAATAGTATATATATACATATATTTTATAAAGCCTAAATTAATGTATTAATTATTATTTTTGCATTTTTAAAAAATTAATGCATTCAAATCTAAATACACTAATAAAATGTTAGATAAGATTAAAGAAGAGAATTGAGTTTTATTTTATAATGTTGTTTTGAAGGGTTCAGAGTTGAGTACTAAATAGACGTATAGTTAAAAAAATTTAATAAGCAAAATAATTAACAATGTTGCCGCCTACTTAAAACAGAATATAATTTGATTCTCTAATAATTTTCTTGAACCATTCATTTTTTGTTGTGTTATAGTTAATACCATTAACAAATTTAAATAAAAAATAAAGAATAATATAAAATAAGAAGTCCACCTGTTCTAACTTACTCCAACACAACCCAATGACAACATTCGAAAATAATGGTAACAAAAAAACTTGATCTATATAGTATATATATACTTATATATTATAAAATCTAAATTATCAGAGAATCAAATTATATTTTGTTTTAAGTAGGTGGTAACGTTGTTAATTATTTTGCTTATTAAACTTTTTTAACTATACGTCTATTTAGTACTCAGTTCTAAATCCTACAAAACAATATAATAAAATAAAACTCACTTCTCTTCTTTAATCTTATCTAGCATTTTATTGGTGTATTTAGATTTGAATGCATTAATTTTTTGAAAATGCAGAAAATAATAATTAATACATTAATTTAGGCTTTATAAAATATAAGTATATATATACTATTACAAATAAAAATCGGCAGGGACGAATTCTACTAAAAAATGAAAGGTATGGACGATTTGCGCAAAAGAACTAAAAGGTAGGGACGTTTGCGCCAATTATCCCAAATATAAAGGTTGACAAACGGACGGAATAACGGCGGGGACGAATTCCGCCAAAAAAATGCAAAGGTAAGGATGTAATTGCCAAAAAATAAAAGGTATGGACGATTTACACAAAAGAATTGAAAGGTATGGACGTTTTGCGCCAATTACCCTTTTTTCTTTTTAATTCCTCTTCTCCAACCGCCTCTGTTGTCATTTTTAATTCCTCCCAATTAAATTTACAGTCGGATTCACAGCGGAGCAGGAAGTGGTATACTAGTCTCTACGCTCATCGTCGTCCATTATTTTGTCAGTTTGTGCACATTTTTTTTCTCTTTGGTTGGGCCTTTTTTCTCTTTGGTTGAGCCTTCATAACATTGATATAAAATAAGACATTGTGAAAAGAGATTTAAGTCATTATCTATTATGAGTGTGCAAGTGTCATGTATTAGGTAATTAATATTAAATTTTACCACAATTTTATTACTCTTCCTTGCTAGGATTATATATAGCTCGGACTCATGTGTAAATTAAGTTTGTCATTTGATTTACATGGACAACAAATACAGGAATGCATGCAGCTAGCCAATAGGTGAAATTAGATCAATCTCTATTTGGACATGCACTCGAAATTTTTGTTATGTATGTATAAAAGTAGAGAAATCGGTGGAAGTTATAAATTTGTGGGTGAAAAAAGTATCTATTACGTTTTTTGGGATTTTGATTGGTGTGTTTCGTATGTGTGATCTTCTCGAATGATATATAATTTTTACTTATTTTCTTTTAACGATATTAGACAAATAACATATAAGTTTGACTTAATTGTCAGATAGTTACACAAGTGAAATTATCAACACGTGCAATGCACGTGCCGTTACTAGTAATAATACTAAGGATGTGTTTGATCCTCTTTATAAAAACAAATTATATTTTACTTACCACTAATTTAACTACTGATTTGATAACTGTTCATTTAAAATTATAAATTTTAAACTTTTATTAAATCTACACAACTCATTTCACATCATTATAATTTCTCATTATAATTCAATTTGAATAAATGTCATATATGATACAGAAACCGACCATCTTGTGTTAGGTGGGAACTGAGAATCGATCTGAATTTCTCAATTTATCTGCGATGTACTCTTAAAGTTGAACTTGAGTAATGATCTCGTCGTTGAAGATGGGGGCTTTGAAAGAAACTTTTTACATCTCCCATGGTTCTCCGACTCTCTCCATAGACGATTCATTGCCGGCGCGGCGGTTCCTTCTTTCTTTCCGGCAGAAGGTGTTCTCAGAGAAGCCCAATTCTATTCTGGTCATTTCGGCTCATTGGGAGACCACTGAGCCCACCGTCAACGTCGTTGATGGCAAAAATGATACCATACATGATTTCTATAACTTCCCCAAGCCTATGTATCAGGTGATCTGGGTACATGTGTTGCTTCTTGTTTATTTTGGGATTAGTTTGGTTCTCTTGTACTGTTAGAATTCGTTTTCCAAGACTACGGGTAGCAAAAATTATAAGAGAGACTCTCGAATTCATGATTATGTGAAATACACTACTGCTATGAATCTGTAATCTATGAAGTTGAATCGATTGTGGTGAAGTTACTTTATGTGTGAGCTGGGAATTATTTGAAATTGTCCTGGCGAATATAAGGAAGTTTTAATTATTTCTTATGAGAAAGATAGACCAAATAATCTGGCAATTTATTCTTATGTTAGTGTGCTTTTGGCGTTCTCTTTTCCCAAGCGGTCAAATTATTGATTAGTTAAAAGAGTTACTTTCTTGGTAGGGAGGTTTAAATCAAGGCAGGATTCGTACAACTCACAAGTTTTTAACTTCTCAATAAAAAGACCCTCTATTTAGATATAAAAGTTAAAATAGTTGGGCATGCATAAATCAAACGAATATTCTTATTCTATGCAAAAGGCCATGATTACAATTTACGGATTATGGTGCTACTATTATCAGGGGCAATCTCTAGCATGCTTCATTTTTCCTTTTCATAATCTTTTTGCTGTTGCAGTATATTATCATTTATGGTTTTTATGAACGTCTAAAGGTTGTATTTGATGGAATCTTCCACTATCAACGTCTTCATCTTGTGTGATTCAGTTC
>CAVNYN010218039.1:10991-26050 GCA_963692815.1 Nyctanthes arbor-tristis | reverse complement strand
GGGAATCAAGAGACGGGCCATTTAATTCCCCAATAATAGGGGGCTATGTGTGCGTGATCTCTCCTTAGAATTTTTCAACTCAGTCATTAAAAAAAAAACCACTGTAAATGAACTTCAATATGAAAATATTTAAGCAGTCCCACATAAGCGCATCGTATGGATCCATACACCTATGTAAGGTGAGAACATCTTGCGGGGTTGCGAGCATCTCCAATGGAAGGTTAAGGTTATGGAAAGATTTGGAGAAGAGAGATAGAGAAAATGTGATTATTTTAAGTTTTAATTGAAGATGAATGAAAGGATGTGTATGGAAAAAAGAGAGAAAAGTGAAAAAGATGAGAAATAGAGAAATAGATAGAAATTAAAAAATAATAATAAAATCTTTATATTATTATATTTTTATATAGAAAAGGAACTGTTATTTCAGAATCATTTTCCCCGCCTTTGCAAGATTCTAGAATCTTTATTTTCAATTTTTTTCTTTTCCTTTACATATTGAATAACTACCCACTAACTTTTAAGAAGGAATAACCACCCATTAACTTTTATTTTTATTTTTTTTACTTTTTTATCTTTTTCCAGATTTATTTTCAACCTTTTTTTTTTTTTACAATTTTCTTAAAAGATGATTACTCTCCTCAATTGTTTTTTCCTTTTATCCAACAATTAGCAACCACATTTTTATTTGAATGCCGTGTATTTTATTTAGTCTCTCAAGCAAACACTTGCATTTTTCTTTTTCTTTTTTTTTTAATATAACATCAACAAATTTTAAGCCACTTTTAATTACTTCTTCAATAACCTGTTTCCGGTTTTTTGTTTTCTGCGTAACCAATTTAATTTTTTAATATATTATTAATATGCAATTATCTCACAGATTAAAAATTATCCACTTCCAAAATTTTCCAGCAATTTCCATAAACCTATATAAATAAATTCCCGTGTAAAATAGATAAATTCATGTTGTTTAAAAGTTAAAACAAGTTAGCGTTTACGGATTCCTAATACAATTAAAAGTGTGTCTGGAAGCAATATTGGACCAAAAAGATTCTGAAATCTCTTTTTATTTTTTTATTTTAGGTAATTTACATCTAACGTCCCCAACCTTTCAAGTATTTGTAGATCAAGTCCACAACCTTTAATTTTCCTTTTTTGGGTCCTCAACCTTTTTAAAAATCCCTAGTTTAGTCCTTGGTGATAGAAACCGTCAAATTCGTCAGTTAAAGTCATGGGCATTTTCGGTATAATATAAAAAATTAATATTTTAATTTTAAAAATAAAAAAAATAAATTGAAAAAGGAAAAAAGAGGGGGAGTCCCCTTGCCATTTCCAGCAGCTCTTTGGATGCAGTTTCTGGCATCCAAAGGGCAGCTGATAATGGCAGCAGGTGGGGAGACTTCCCCTTTTTCTTTTTTAGTTTATTTTTTAAATTAAAATATTAATTTTTTATTAGGTTAATTACACCTAACATCTCCAATCTTTTAACTTTTTTAGATTATGTCCTTAACTTTTAATTTTACTTTTGGACGTCTATAACCTTTTAAAAGTATTACACTTAGCGTCCTTGTGATGATTTCCGTCTATTTCTACAGTTAAATTATGGGTATTATGGTAAAATATAAAAAATTGAATATTTTAATATTCAAAATTTTTAAAAAAAATGTGGGAGGAGAACCTCCCTCTGTACTGCCGGAAATGGTAGCTCCGACAACAATTTTTTGCCATTTTCAACAGCAATTGGATGACCTAATGGCGGCCGGAAATGGCAGCAAAAGTGCTGCCATTTCCGGCGGCACGAGGAGGGAGGGGGTTTTACCCATCATTTTTTTTATTTTAAACATTAAAATATTTTTTTATTTTACCATAATACCCGCAATTTGACAATAGAAATAGACGAAAACAATCACATGGACATTAAGTATAACATTTTTAAAGGTTGGGGACTCTCAAAAGTAAGATTAAATATTGAGGACGTAATCTAAAATAACTTGAAGGGTTGGGGACTTAGGTGTAATTAATCTATTTTTATATTATACTGAAATTCCTTGACTCTAACGGATGAATTTGACGGTTTCTATCACCAAGGACTAAACTGAGAATTTCTTAAATGATTGAGAACTCACAGAAGGAAAATTAAAGGTTAGGAATGTGATCTATATTACTTGAAAGGTTGGGGGGCGTTAAGTGTAAATCACCCTTTTATTTTTTTCTTATAATAATAACCATACATTAATTTTAATATATTACTATTTTTTTATTTATCTTTTTTTTCATACTATATAACCACATACTAATTTAATACCCTCATTTATTATTATTATTATTATTATTATTATTATTATTTTTCCTATTACCACCCTCTAATTTTATTACCTTTTTTTTATTTATTATCATATTTTCTTTGTTCATTCTATGTAACTATAGACTAATTTTTTCCTACTATATAACCGCCCACTAATTTTTCATTTCTTTATCTTTTTTTTCTTTTTATTTATATTTTTCTTTTTTCCCAATAACCACCAGATAATTTTATTTTCATTTTTCTTATTTACCTTTTTTTCCTAATGTAACTGGTTACTCATTTACAACTTGTCAATTGGCATGCATTGTTCTAAAATCTGAGTCGGAAACCTAGTAAATTGGATGGTGGGTTGGGTGGGGTGATATGGTTAGACCGAATTGTAATGGCCCGGTTGAAGACTCAAATAACTCATGGGTTTTGAGTGACCCGATAACTCAGCAAGTGTCTCAACCGGCCAAATTACAAATTTGATAAAACTGTTTTAGAAAGTTGGAGCCACACAAAATTTAAGCATGTGACTTTTCGTTTAGTGCATGTTGTATAAGCTACCAAACTATCTTATATTATGTTTTAAAATATATTATATAATATTTATAATATTTCTATTGTTTATTTTCCTACAAAGTTTTTAGTTAAATTTATGAATTAACAACAATTTATCGGTTAAAGCGATGACACGACAGTTATATTAATGACCCAGTAATCCCATAAATTTATAAATTTATATAAATTAATTAACAATAACCTGCTGGTCAAACTGATAGTCAAATAATATTACATTATAATTTGCCTATAAAATTTGGCCTTGCAACGCACGGGTGTTAAAAAACTAGTAATAATAGAGAAGATAAAGATGAAAATGTGTTTTCAAACTTTACATGTGACACAAAGAAGGAAAAATGAGGAAAAATGAGTATAAATGAAAGAGCAAAATTTCAAGCGAAAGTAGTACTCTCCCCTTAAGGAGAGTACACTCTCCCATGGGCCCCTCTAATTTTCACCAATTAAGGGGCGTCACATGGAGGAGTACTCTCCCTTCCGATCTTGAACCGGAAAAAAAGTAATTAAAAAGAAAAGAAAATTAAAAGGAAAAAAGAAAACACGTGGCATCCATCAAATTTTCTTGTCTCTACCTCATACAAAACACCATGGGCATTTGGAGATCCTCTTAGCATCTCCAATGCTAAAGGGGCATCAAAGCAGATTTGGCAAAAATTTAGAGGCATGTGGCAGACGGTCCAAACCCAAGACAGACTTCCCCTTGAAACATTCTCCAATACATCGAGGTTGGTTGCTCCCCCAAAATAAAAAGAAATAGTATTTTGAAAATTGAAAATTAAACTAGGAGTCTCATCTTCTCCCAACAGTGAAATTTCCGATGAGTATTCCTCCGATCTCCTTCTCCGGGAATGTCCGCAAAACAAAAGACATATAAACCATGAAATTGTATGTATAGGTGAATGTATACAAAGAGACAGAAGAACACAGAAATGGGTGAGGCGTGAAGGGAGAGCAGAGAGGAGAGTGGAAAGAGAAGTAAAGACAATACAATAAAAAAATGATAAAATTAATGAATGGAGGGTTCACCACAGGGTGTGAAATTGGACGGTGAGGTAGACCTTTTCCCATGTTGTGATTGCCATCTCATCCACCACTGACCTCCACCTCAGCTGCATTGGAGAGCAAATTGTTGCAAACAACCGTCCAAATCTGAGTTGGCTGCAATATTTCCCACAACCGACAGAGCATTGGAGATGCTCTTAACGGATTGAACTTGAGTATATGTTCCGCTTTAGAATCTAAACCCTGCTCTCTGTTTCTAAACCCCTAGACACTATAGGACCAAAATGTCCTCTTCCATAGCCCTCCGCCATGTCCGCCAGCTATGCACAGTCAGCTCCACCGCCGCGGTGGTCACCGAGGGACCCAAGCTTTCCGGTCCACTATCCATTTCCCAAACTAAGAGCAAACTTAAACACCAGCACGATCCGGACATGGCGCTCCAGATTTACAAGTCCTTTACTTCCTCAAATAACCCTTCCGCTTCACCTGCCTCCGTCCGCTACGCCCAGGAGTCCGCAGTCCGTCGCCTCGCAAAATTCCACCGCTTCTCCGACGTTGAATCCTTCCTCGAATCCCACAAATCCCTTCCCCAAATTACTCAAGAGTCTTTCCTTTCATCCCTGATTAGATGCTACGGTATTGCAGGTATGTTCGACAATGCGCTCAAAGCCTTCGACGAAATGACTGATCTGGGCACCCCACGAACTTCACTCTCTTTTAATGCTCTCCTCTCCGCTTGTGTCCAGTCCAAGCTATTTGATCGTGTGCCCACGTATTTCAACGAGATTCCGGGGAAATATGGGTTCTTGCCGGATAAATTTTCATATGGTATATTGATTAAAGCTTATTGCGAGATGGGGTCGCCTGATATGGCGATAGAAAAGTTAAGGGAGATGGAGAAGAAGGGTATTGAGGTTACACCAATCACTTTTACCACAATTTTACACGGGCTCTACAAGAAGCGAACGAGTGATGAGGCAGAGAGTTTCTGGAATGAGATGGTAACAAAAAACGGTGCCTTTGCTGATGTTGGGGCGTATAATGTGAGGCTGATGCATATTCATGAAGGGGAGGCTCAGGGGGTTAAGGCATTAATCGATGAAATGAGTAATTCTGGGATAAAACCAGATGCTATTAGTTATAACTACTTGATGACTTGCTATTGCAAGAAAGGTATGATGGATGAAGCCAAGAAGGCATACGATGAGTTGAGATCGAAAGGATGTAATCCAAATATAACTACTTTTAAGACTTAGCTAATTTATTTGTGTAAGCAAGGGCGATATGTGACAGGGTATAAGGTGTTTAAGCAGAGTGTGAAGGTGCACAAGATTCCAGATTTCAATACATTGAAGTACTTAGCAGAAGGGTTGGCGAAGAATGGCTGTAAGGACGAGGTGAGAGGAATGACGCGAACGTTGAATAAGAAGTTTCCTCCTAATTTGTTGAAGGATTGGGGGAAGTTCACGGAGGATCTTGGGTTTGCTCCTATTGACACAAACAAGGTTGATTCTGGTGAGACACAAATGGTTTCTACGTGAATTGGTAGTGTATTTGTAAACTTTTGAGCAAGTTAGATTGGAATTTTGAGTAGGCATAAAATATCGTGCTAATGCCTTTTAGTATGGTTGCATACATCATGAGTTATAATGCATCTCAAGAGTTACAGAATGGAAAATCATATTTACTTCCATTATTATTATTACATAAGTTAGTCTTTCTTCTTTGAACCCCATCGTTTTTTGTTTTCTGACTTTTAACTGTTTTTGAGATGCTTGAATCTCAATTCTGGAAAAACAAAATATGAGCATAAGTCTGTTTCCCACGTTGTTTTATGAGTCTATTCTTCGACTTGACAGTACCTATTAACTGTGGAACTTTAGTACCGGAACTGGTGATTCTGCTCGCGCTATTGTCTTGCAAATATTAGTGCCTGTATTTTGTTGACGATTAACACATTGCGCGTATGTAAATGTTAATATAGTCTTTCGAGAATCATTGTTCCTTTCAGAGGATGTGTGAGTCGGTAAGTTGTACCTTAATAATCTTGTTTTTGTTTATGTCAAATATTGAAGCCAAACGTGACTATTAAGTTATTATTATGAAGCAAAAACTATCCCCAACACTTTCACTTCTACATGTTAATCGTTATTTAATTTTGGTTTTATGAAGCAAAGAATATTGGCACAGAGTTACTTGAGTATTCAAGAATCCTGCGCGCATCACCTTTGATTAGCAACAGTTTTTTTAATGGAAAAATGTCACTACATCAAACCCAAATTAAATGAAGAAATACGAGACCAACCCATCTAGAACTATCATTGAGAGATGTTACGGCATGTTTGGTGTCTTCTTGGTTGTTGTACATGATAAAAATTTTAGCACAAGAGCGACTAGAAGAGAAAATATATTCACACAACTATTTTTACTAAATGCACCATATTTTTATTGTATTGAAGATCGTTAACTTTACTTTTCATGACATTATGCCTTTTAATATCTTTTGTTTTATTATTCTGAGCAATTACCACTATTTCCACTTAAGCTATGCTGAGGTGTGACCAAATTCTCTAATTATCATATACAGATAAGTGAGAATGCCCTTCTGACGAATGCCAAACTTCGTAGCTCAGCTCATCCGGGATGACCAAGCTCCCGGGAGGTTTTTGGTTCTGGGGTTGGAGATGAAGTGAAATTCAAGTTGGATCACTTCGCAAATCCCGTTTATCTACTTACTTGAAAATCATAAGAAAAATACGTAGGAAGAAATATTAAAAGGTCAAAATGAGAGGTCAGTTTAGCAAATGAAAAACAGCAAGAAAATTAAAAATGACGACGGCTTTGCTTTTTACATATATATAGATATAGTTTAGGATAGAAATTAAAAATAATAATTAATCTTATCAAAAAATTCCATACAAAAAAATAAATAAATAAAAAAGGATAAAGGAGTTGACAGTAAATGGATTTGAGATTAATAGTAGAAATTGATGAGAAATTTAATTTAATTTTAGAATAAGATAATTATAGAAATATTAATGTTGTTAAATATATCTAATTAATAAAATAAAACAAAGCTTATTAATTATGAAAAAAATTGGAAGACAAGGATCTTCAAGAGAAATATTAAATGTTCAAGATGAGATGCCAGTTTTAGCAAGTTAAATAGAGCAGGAAAATGAAGGATGCCAACGGCTGTACTTTCATGTATTCATAGATATAGATTTTTCAAACAATACCATCGATACTACCCAATCTATCTTTTCAATTATACAACGAATCCTTTTATTTTAGAAATGGAGTCTCAATATCGATCTCAGCATTTGGTGACGCAAGGCAAAATCTGTGCAAGTCTTTCAAAATACTAAGCAATTGGTCATCAAACTTGCTGCCACCCAATGTAATAACCATTCTCTTCAACTTGGGCGATTTCCCTAACAAAAGCTTCATGAGCGCCATTTCAGCAACTGACCCATAAATATATTTCATCTCCACATGCTGAAGTCGATCTAATGACACCTTTTAGTAGTCTTGCACTTTCAAGAATTCCACAACATCACTTGCATCAATGACCCTACATTCCACAATCTAGAGAAGGGAAAATGAAAAAGAAAAAATGAAAAAAGAAAAAGGTTAAAATTTTTATCAGATGAGGAAAGAAGATAATAACACATATCTATTACTGACCCAAATATTCAGCTTCTCCAGGTTAGGCGAGCTTCTGATCAAGCAAAGAGTACAAGCAAAATCTTTCAGTGATCCAAAGCTGACAAATCTTAACCCAAGAAATTTAAGGTTGTTTAAAGTAGAGGGAAGTGTTATTGGCACTTGATGAGCATCAAAGCACCAGAAAGGAGATGGAAAAAATCAGAGTCAGAAATAGTTCAAGAGATAAATAAATGCAAGAGAGAATGAATTTACAGGGAAACCTTACCCTTGTGAAATGTCTGTCCACCTCAAATTCCTGGAGGGATGGCAGAGAATCAAAAAACTCAAAGTGAAGTTACAAGTTACATCTTTCATGTGATCTGCTCCCATATACCCAAAAATTAATACCGTTGCCAGCCGTGGGCAATTCTTAAAACAAAAATATGAACAATTTATCAATTCAAAGTGTTTTAGCATAGGAGCATCAATTTCTAAGTAGTTAAACCCATTTTCGCTATGCAACTTCAGTCGCTGCAGTAAGGGGCAGCTAGATACCAAAGCTCCTATGACTTCAGCATCAATGGTGACATGTAACAATTCCAACCTAATCAGACTATTAAATCCTTTGAAGCTTGGCGGATATGTGATTAAACCAGAGGAAAGCGTCACACGTTTCAAGTGTGTGCAAATAAATAGTGATGAAGGCAACTTGTAACCACTCTCAATGAGTAAGCAGAATTCTTCGACACCATTCTTTGACAAGTAAAAGATCAGGGGGTCTATTTCTGAATCAAGTTCTTGAGTAATGAGGGAAAACTTCTTAATGGGTCCACGGTGAAAACAAAATACATGTAAAAGGATAGATGCAAACTTCCTTCTAGCAGATTCTCTGTCTGCTCTCCACTGTTTTGACAAAATACTTGTCCTGACAGCATCGAGTATTTTCAAACTCATAAAAATGTTATCCACTATGTTGTCAGGAAGATTGCTAATCATATCAACAGGTTGAAACGGGCAATGTCCATCCTGCAATGTTATTGGCAATGATAATTTTGTGATAACGTCAACTTACAATACCAAATTAGATTTAAGCAATTAGAAAGATGCCCTGGCATGGAGTAAAAGATGCTAAGCGATAAACTTCCTAAACACCCAGTACTTCAATTATTGGATCATGTGAGATGTGACTATGTCCACATCAGCTACGTAAAGGAAAGCAGAGCAATAATAAGAAATGTATAAATACACAGAAACGAGAACACCACCTAGCCAACATAGATAACACCAGCCAAAGAACAGATACGACATCACATAGTTTAAGAAGTTTGAAAAGCAAAAGTTCCTGTAATCAAAACCACCGTAATAAACTAAAGACTAGCTCAAGCAAGTTCTTTCAGCCTCATTTTCCTGATATATATGGGAGCATATCTAATCAGCCTTAATGATACCATGAAATTTCTTCCCAAGTTCCTTTCCTTGAAAACTTGAAGGCCTTTGACAGTATGGCCCAAATTAGCAAGCCAGTTATCATTTAGTTGCCTGGTGGTTTTCTTTTTTAAATCGAGATTGAATTGTTGTTTAGCCAAATATAAAGTAAGAACATAAAAATATCATAAAAACAAAAAGTTTAGATTTTATAGTTATGCTGGAATAATAAGTGGATTTCAGGGGGTTGGAGTTAGTTTTTATTTGGTTATGATGAATTAATATATGGTAGAATTATATGGTACAAGGACAGACTTATTGGATATTTGATTAAGGGATAATAATCTGTTGGATAATTTCACCAGCCATCCTATACAGACATTTGCACTTTCGTCCTCGGCCTTTGACTCTTTTTATAATTCATCTTTTTGTCTTTCCAAATTTTCCATTTTGCCCCAGGTCTTAACAGACTTACTTATACAATTTAGAGTCACAGGCAATCATCAAGCATTGAATTAATAAACGAGGAAAGAAACAAACTGACATCCTGAACTAACTATAAGGATGGAGCAAAGTATTCACATTTTGATGATGCTAAGTGACAGAGGGGAACAAAAGCAGAAATTTCAGCCAATTCAGTCAATAATCACGTGAGTGCAGGACAACCAGAAACATCAGAACATAAACTCACCCCCAGTGTTATCCCACATTTATCAAGTTATCTCTTTTTAGTGTGGAATGCGCCCCCCGCCACCACACCCAACAAAAAAAAAAAAAAAAAAATTCCTTATAATTTAACAATATAAGCAAAGCCTAATAGCAATTTAATTTCTTTTATTATCATTGTCATTATTTTTAATTTAGATAAGCATTTATGATAAAAAATACAACGAAGACAATCACAAAGGGTGAGTTAGCTGCTGAAGTGAACCAAAAGCTGAAAAAAGGCTACTGCTTTGACAATTTTCGGCAATACAAGCAACTAAAATAAAAAGTTTGCACCAACCAAATTCCTATTCTATATTTATGAAGAATTTAAATCTAAGGGGAACTTCTAGTAATCTAATCACATTAAAAATAAAGCCTAACTCAATGAAACCAGTCAGCATCCTGCTCTTACAACTAAAGAGTTTTTTCAGCAAAACACTATATGGTACATATTTAATTTTTCATATAAACAACTTAAGAGATACTTGTGTAAAAGAAATTGAAAAATTGCAGAAAAATGAGCTCCCATCTTTTCAAATTTCAACAAGAGATTTTGATATCTATAAGTTCGTACTTGTTGATTATGGTATGCTATAATGAAAATTTTGGATAGGCCACTTGTATAACTGCATTTCAACAAAAGTGAATCAACATTGCATCCAAATCAGAAAGCACTCAATATAAAGCTTTTTATTTCCCAACGTTTGTAGATAAGTGAACCAACCTAGCTTGAACTTCAAATGATTAAGACTTCTACCATCCATTGTTTGTCCTCTCCTTAAAGGTCACCAACTAAAAACCGTTAACTTTGTATCTAGTCATAGTGACTGTGAAAAGGGCAGGCATTGCGGCTGATTTTCAAATGCATGTGAGAGGGTAAGTAGGAGAGAAATAGTAATGTATAAGTTCCAATCTGCAGTCAATGTTATCCAGATTTCTAACCGTCCAGATAAAGTGGGGTGAGGGATAGAAAAACAGAAAATTTCAAATTGAATAACCACATGGCATTTTTGCCTGTTTTCTCACACTAAATCATGGAGCCCAACAGAATTTTAATGAACATAAAGCATAACAAATGACAAAGTGAATACTCAAATAACTCCATTCAGTTTCACTTTAAATGCTAATACATTTTCGTATAAGAAAAAGGTATAAGATATACTTGTTCCTATGAAGCCTACTTCTGTAATCATTTTTACCACTAACCCACCCGAAAAAGAAAAAAATCAAAAAACCCCTAACCCCATCACCCAAAAAAAAAAAAAAAAAAACCATAAGCAACATTGATACATTCATATGAAAAACTCAAAATCATTAATTGAGAGAAGATCCGCACCGAGAATACAGATGGGGTCGGGATATTGCACCGCTGGGGTGGAGGGTTTTGGACTGGAAATGGCTAGCGAAAGAGTTAAGTGTACCGTGTCTGTAGTTACACAATCAAC
Source organism: Nyctanthes arbor-tristis (assembly GCA_963692815.1). Classification (NCBI taxonomy): domain Eukaryota; kingdom Viridiplantae; phylum Streptophyta; class Magnoliopsida; order Lamiales; family Oleaceae; genus Nyctanthes; species Nyctanthes arbor-tristis. Next base: position 14,959 of record CAVNYN010218039.1, on the reverse strand, counting down.
TTACGTGTATGGTTAAAGTAGAATGATATGGGTTGCTTTGGTTGTTTATAATTAGATTGATTTATAATATATTTTAAAATTTAAATTTTTGAGATATGTGGATTAATTTAATTAGTTAAATATTATTGAAAAATGAAAAATTATTATTTAATGTGATAAGTGTCTGAAATATTAATTATATAATTTAATAAGTATCTCTAAAATTTAAAATGTATTATAAATCAATCTAATTATAAATCATATCAAACGAGTGTTTCTTTTATACAAGAGCAATTTTAGGGAACAATGAAAGGAGAAAAAAGCACAGATGGCAAAAAGGTGCATGTTGGATTTTTCCATTATCAAAATTTGAATTTTAACCTCTTTGACAATATTTAGCGTGTCGAGGAAATTTTAGTTTTTATTCCCTACACTAGAAATACTTTTACAGCATTCTCAATGTTGAGGGAATTTCTGTCCCCCAATAAAACTAAAATAGCGTTCATATTTGAGGGGGGAAAGGCCATTTGGAGGGGGAAAAATGCATTTGAGGCGGTCAAAGAATTCCCTCCAATTCTTACTACCACAAATGTTTTACAAACTAATAACATTGTATTATGCGTCCAATTTTAATTTTATAGAAAAAATAATTAACTAAGAGGTGAAATTTTTTAATTTGGAAACAAATGAAAAATTAAATAGGAGAAAAATTTATTAACTATGTATAACAAAACAAATGAGATTTCAATTTATATTTTAACTTACATATACAATTTCAAAGTCGTTTGAAAAATATAAACAGAGACGAAATCCACAATAGGCACCAAAGTCTTCATATAAATATTAAGCACATGTTATCCTCGAATATACACATATTATGATATATGATAAAATTAAATTCATATAATAAATCTAAAAACTCAGACCCATATTTTCCTCCCAAGTTTTTCTCTATACATCATTTGAAAATAAGTTTTTTTTTTCCTTCCAAAGTTCTTCCAGTTTTCTACTTAGGTTTTTTCGCCCTTGACTTTTTAGCCCCAACGTTGAGAATGCTCTTAGAGCAAAATTAATGTAAGGAGAAAAAAATCTAAACTTGGGTTTTTTTCACCTTACAATATAAATAGTGTCTCATTTACCCAGTCTCCTCTCACATTTTCTAATTTGAAAAGGCATGGCTATCCAAACGTGGGGTCAAATAAAAAATTATCCCTCTATATCTATGATTTCCCCCAAAATTTTCCCCATTTGAGAATATGTCCTCCCCCCCATCCACCCCGTCATTTTTACACTTCGAGTTTTTTTACCCAATATTAATCTTGCTCTTATCAACTAAAAGAAAGAGCAAATTGGCCAAGAACTATGTTGTCTAATAGCATATCATTCTCAATCTGCCTGACAAGTAAAATTATATGACCAAAGGCTGTTCATCTGTTAATTAATTGAAAACACGTACAAGAGAAAATTGCATCATTTTTAAAAATCAACGCATAGTTGTGTTCAATCCATGAGAGGGTAACCGGAGAAGAACGGAGATCTGTAAGCACTGCTCTATTTTTTATCATTTATTTTAACAAATTTCCTTATTAATAAAACTCAAGATACAGGGCAGTAACTTTACATATTGGCTGTTTTACTCGAGGCTTTCGTACAGGATTAGTCAGCTTTTCTTAGGAGTTTAATTGAAACTGTTTTGAGTTAATGTTGTCATCCTTTAAAATTTTTGAATTGTGAAGCATTATACTTTAAGAGCTATGTTCGTGTTTCTCTTCCATCCCCCCCTCCAGTTGAATTATCAGTTTCAGAGTATTTTCATCAGAAATTTCATCATTGATTGTTTTATTTACAAGTTTCCATTTAACGTTTTGAACTCGTTAAACATGAACTGACAACAGGGATATTCACCTTCTAAGTCAGATAGATGGGAGGGAGTTCTAAGAAGAAAACGCCACGATAGCTGAAATCGTTTTCATTTTGCTGCTTCCATGTTTAGGTTTATAATGAAAATATAATTACTTGTTTGCTACAAAATTATATGTGTAACAAAAATTGATCAATGTGCGACTAGTTAATATAATTAGCCCGTTGAAACATCTCCATTTCTTGAATTCATAAGTTTGTTCCTTTAGTTTCCATCCTAGACGCTGTTGCCGCTACTTGCCTTAATCCTTTATTCAACAATTTTTTCTTGCTTGGAGGCCCCATCTGGAAACAACTGGGGATTAGAAAATGAAGGGAAAATTGGAAAATACATGTGATGATATTAGCACTGTTATTATAGTTAATTTAGCCCGTTGACGACCTGGTTTTTTTTCCAAATTTACCAGAAACTGTCTAGACACACAGAGGAACAGGGGCTTGAATTTCTTCAATTTGCTTCTGCTGGTTCAATGTCTTCTCACACGTGAGGTTTGTATCAGTTCATGCATCCTTTCTTAAGTTTGTTCTAGTGCTTATCTATACATCAGTTACTCTAGCTTATAAATTTGATAAAACCTGTGATGTTATGGGTTGGTGCTGGTCGATCCATCTATTGAAATAGATAAGACTCTGCGCTCAGAGCCTGGCCTCCAATCAAATGATGCCAACCCAGACCTCCAATCAAATGATGTTATGAGCTGGCACCATTTGATTGGAGGTTAGGCTTTGAGCTTGAATCCCTATATGTTTCCCTATAAAATTGTTTATGCCGTTTTGCGGGTTTTGGATTTGATTTTTGACATCACCCTTGATAAGATTCTTACTGAAAGGAACATGATGAATTGCTATGCTTTTTGTGCACCTTTTCCCTCAAGTATGATGCTTCTTTGGGTGACACAGTTTGCCTTGGGTGGAAACGGAATCGGATATTGATCCACCTACTGTGACAAATAAATTTCCTGCATATTTTCCTTTCTTAAAACATGAATATTCCTGGTGCCAGTGCCTAGTTAGGTGAACAGATAAACTTCCCAGAATTAAAATCTTGGCTTGGAACGAAAGAATAATGAAACCGGTTGACACTTAGAGACGGGGGTTAATTAGTTACTGTACATTATGGCTACTTTATCTATAGAGAATAATACGAGAAAATATCACAAATCTGAATTCTGGATACCAACGTAGGTTCATGTCCGACCCTTGCTTTATTCTTCTTCTTCTACCACTTAACTGGAAGTTAAAACAAAATCCAATTAAAACTCAGTCCAAACAAAGACGAGAGTGAAGAAATAAGGAAACAATTAAAATTATGGTGCATACCTCGGAGTCAATAAGAAAATCGGAAATGGAAATCGATTATCCGGCCCAAATTAACGACTGTACTTTCCTCTGATTGGGAAATTATTATCTCGTTCTCACAGTGTCGGGCAGCAGCGGTGAAATGATTTTGAATGTGGGAGCCGGAGAGAGAGATTCGACGGATTATTAAGACATTAGAGGGCCAAATAACATGTTTGAGGAAATGATTGTAATCTGCAGAATACAATGTGAGGATCTTTTGCTTCTCCCCTTGAAAGGAAAGTCGATTCCTCTTCCCCAATTTTATGTTCTTCTAACGTGCTCCTAAAGATTAAACCTACCTACTCAATTTATAGCGCAAGAATGCAAAATAACTAAATGAAGAACTATAGAACTCCGATAACTCACTTCGTAGCCGCGAGTACAAGCTGGAAAAGGTTAAGTGATTTGGGTTTCTTTCTGGGCCCAAGTTTCAAATAGTTCGTTAGGTAACCATGTATTTATTTATTTTGAAATTACAATTATAAATCTATATTATAACAGCACAAATACACGTAGATATTTATCTTATTCAAACATAAAACATGATCTTTTTTGCATCACATCTAAGAAATTTCTCGGTTCAAGCAATATAAATCCACATATAGTGAGAATATATACTACAATAAAATACAGAGGGGGACTTTATAAAATTACCCCACAATCATGCAACCATTTGAAATTTACGTCCAAAACAATGATTACGAATTCATCCACGAAAACATGGCAGA
>CAVNYN010218039.1:0-10971 GCA_963692815.1 Nyctanthes arbor-tristis | reverse complement strand
GAGAGATTCGACGGATTATTAAGACATTAGAGGGCCAAATAACATGTTTGAGGAAATGATTGTAATCTGCAGAATACAATGTGAGGATCTTTTGCTTCTCCCCTTGAAAGGAAAGTCGATTCCTCTTCCCCAATTTTATGTTCTTCTAACGTGCTCCTAAAGATTAAACCTACCTACTCAATTTATAGCGCAAGAATGCAAAATAACTAAATGAAGAACTATAGAACTCCGATAACTCACTTCGCAGCCGCGAGTACAAGCTGGAAATCGATCGATCCTGGGCGCTACCGTGGGATGGGAATTTGGGAATTGCCGCGTGTGATAACTAACTGATAACTAATTGGATTATTATTAATTGGGTTGGAGCTTTTGACTGGGCTGTGAAAAGGTTAAGCGATTTGGGTTTCTTTCTGGGCCCAAGTTTCAAATAGTTCGTTAGGTAACCATGTATTTATTTATTTTGAAATTACAATTATAAATCTATATTATAACAGCACAAATACATGTAGATATTTATCTTATTCAAACATAAAACATGATCTTTTTTGCATCATATCTAAGAAATTTCTCGGTTCAAGCAATATAAATCCACATATAGTGAGAATATATACTACAATAAAATACAGAGGGGGACTTTATAAAATTACCCCACAATCATGCAACCATTTGAAATTTACGTCCAAAACAATGATTACGAATTCATCCACGAAAACATGGCAGATGTTTGTTACATTCTTGGTTGCATAATTAGTCGGGGACTTGGATTCTTCTTGTTATTAATTAATTTATTATTATTTACCTATTTATTTATTTACTATTATTTTTTGAGAGCATTTATTATTATTATTATTTTATTTTCAAAATGTATTATTTTTATTGTTGTTCCGAACTTCCTATTATTATTGAGTCGTGCTACTTGAACAAAATAATATACAAAATTTTCAACAAAATTACACATGACATCATCTTGTTTTTTAATACATCACATCATATTTTCATCAGTGATTATCATATGGGCCACATTTCTATTTTGTCACACTTTTTGTCTACTCATTTGTCTAAATAGAATTTTCCCTATTATTATTTACCTTCTATATTTTTTGTATGCGACTTTGGAACGCTGGCTTCGTAAGGCAGATTTTTTGGCCTATGGACGCTGGCTGAATGTACCCTATCAATTCCTCTGAGGCTTGTACGGATGGCAGGATTTACCACTTTACATCCAATGGAAGCTACAAAACCGGATGAGGCAAACTATACCAGGCGCTTAAATTAATGCTAACTACTGTGGCGGGAAAACATTGTGGAGCTCGACAATTCCTCCTAAGGTGCGTGTTTTCATTTGGAGGTTATTTAATAACGCTATACCATCGGGGGAAAATTTAATTAGCCACCATATTCGAGCCGCTGGTCGATATGTTTGGTGTGGGGATTTTGAGCAGAATGTGCACATTTTTGGTAGATATAGGTGGTCCAAACGTGTGTGGAAACAGTGTGGGCACTGGGGTGTTGTGAAGCCGCTGATTAGGGGTGGGGTTGTAGGCTTACTTGGGGCCGTTTTGAAGCTCAAGGATTTGGAGACGACGGAGAGCACTTGCATGGTTCTTAATTTGGATCTTGTGGCAAGAAAGAAACCGGGCTACTTTCCAAAAGCTGGAGGACGACTGGGAGTTGCGGGTGGCCCGCGGTCTTCAGTATTTGGCTGCGTATAGGAAGGAGAACGGGGTGGAAGGGTGCGATAGAGTGAATTGTAATTGGAGGCGAGCTGCTTTGGGACAGTGGGAGGAGCGAAGCCGTGGGTTTTGCACACTGACGCTGCTGTTCGTGATTCAGCAGTGGGTTTGGGAGGTGTAATATGCCGGGATCAGGGTGCTTTTGCAATTTGGGTGAATCGACAGCACAGGGTGGAAGATGCGGAAGCACTTGCTTGCCATCTGGGTCTCCAGTTGGCTTGCGAAAAGGGTTTCCCTATCAACGAGGCTCGATAGTCGATGCCCTTCGGGTAGTTCTTGGCAGTATGAACCCGGACTCTGCGGGTTCCTCGGCTCCGCTTTATCGCCACATTCAAAATCTTCTCCGAAAGTTGGGCGGAGATTTATGTAAATATTTTCCTCGTGATGAGAACCGTGTTGCTCATTCATTGGCTCAACATGCGCTCGCCTCTTCGGAGGAGAGCGTTTGGTTTGAGTCCATTCGTCGTTTTATTTCCATGTATAGAACAATGTTGGGTTTTCGTGACTTAATGAACTTTTCTTTCTATCCCACATAAAAAAAAAGTCAAGTTAATGTGATTATTTAATTAAAAAGTCATACATGACAAACTTTTATTATTACATTATCATCAAAAGATCACAGTATACAAAAGTCACATTAATATAATTTTTTAATAAAAAAGTCACGTGTTGAAAATTTTTTCATTGTTATATAGCCATTAAAAAGGTTAAATATATAAAAAAAGTCACATTAGTGTGATTTTTTAATAAAATAGTTGTATGAAAATTTTTTCATTGTTACATTGTCATCAAAAGGTTACAATATACAAAAATCATATTAGTGTATTTTTTAATTAAAAAGTCAAATGTGAAATTTTTTTCATTATTATATGAATAATTCTAGTTGGACAAAAAATAAACAAAATAGATGTGTCATGTGTGATTAGTATTGATGTAAAAGTAATGTGATATGTTGAAAAAAGAGATTATATAATGTGTCAATTTTATTAGAATTTTTATGTTGCCTTTTGTTCAAATAGTACTACTCTTATTGCATTGTCATCAAAAGATCAAAAAATCCAAAAGTCACATTAAAGTCATGAAAATCATGTGTGAAAATATTTTCATTTTGGGTAAATTTCTCAAAAGGACTCTAACATTTACACTTTGAATCGTTTGGGTTCCTAATATTTTTTTCAACGTGCTACGTCCTCAACATTTCATAAATACCCAAAAGAGCCTTTTCTGCTATTTCCAGCAAATGAATTTGGGGGAGGGGGAGACTCTTCTCCTTTCAGTTGCTAGAAATGACAGCAATTCTATGGCCGACCGCAGGCATGCTGCCATTTTCAGCAGCCAAAATATGTGCCGGTTGGGTAGGGTGGTGGAGTTTCTTCCCCCCCCCCTTTTTCCTTTTTTATTTTTAAATTCTTTTTTTAAATTTAAAAGATAAAGGTATAAAGGTAATTGTATCAACGATTTAACGGAATTTGGATGGATTCCGTTAATAGAGACCTTTTGAGCTTATTTTTTGAAAGGTTGAGGACCTAGCACATTAAAAAAAACTAAAGACCCAGACGACTCAAAATGCAAAGGTTGGGGATCTTTTGTGAAATTTACCCTTTCGTTTTTACCTTGTCATAAAAATGTTACATATACAAAAGTTACATTAGTGTGATTTTTTTAATTAAAAAGTTATATGTGAATTTTTTCCATTGTTTTATTGTCATCAAAAGGCCACATATACAAGAGTCAGGTTAGGGTGATTTTTAATTAAAAATTCACATTTTAAAATTTTTTTGTTATTACATAGTCATCAAAAAGTCACATATATAAAAGTCATACTAGTGACTCGTGATTTTTTCATTCGTGACTTGTGATTTTTAAAAAAAATCAAGAAATCACGTGTGAAAATTTTTTCGTTTGTTACATTATCATCAAAACGTCATGTATACAAAAGTTACACTTAGTGTAATTTTTTAATTAAAAAATCACATATGAAAAATTTTTAGTTGTTACATTATTCTCAAAAGGTCATATATACAAAAGTCACATTAGCATGATTTTTTAATTAAAAAGCCTCTCATCAAAATATTTTCATTGTTACATTGTTACCAAAAGACCACATTTATGTTACTTTTTAATTAAAAAAATCAATATAGAAATTTTTTTTCATTGTTAAATTTTCACAAAAAAGTCGTATTTGTATTACTTTGAAATTAAAAAGTCACATTTAATTAAAATGTCACACCACTAATTAAAAAATTATTTGTCATAACTAAAAGATCATAGATTACATCAATAGATAATTCACTATATATGAAATGAACATGTTTTAAAAAATATAACATTACTCCTTATTAATATTTTTAATTAAATGTCACCTACTTCAAACACACCAAAAAAAATGGAGAATGAAAAAAAAATGGAAACAAATTTCCAGCAATGCAGGTGAAAGACCCAATTACATATATTTGGCTGAATTAACGTATTTGTTTGATTGAAATTGTTTGAACGTATTTTTCAAAGATCGACTAAAATTCAACGTATTTGTTTGATTAGTTTTGATCACCTACTCCTATGTGGGTAGATTAAAGTCTACCCTATCTTATATGACATTCCATGTAGGAGGGGGTGGGTAGATTAAAGTCTACCCCCTCTTACATAGCATGCCAAATTGGATTATGATATACCAGTCATGTATAAATACTCCAATTTAACTTATATATATCTTTCCAAATAATTTTATTTTGTCTACACGCATGCTTGTTATTGTACATGCGTGTACATGTGTCAAGTATCTAAACTACAAGCACCCTACACTTATAATTTATATGTGTATCATGTGTTACACACATACATAATAACATATATACATGTGTAAAATAAAATTCTTCATATTTTTCCTCCTCAGAAGTCCGAGACTAGCTGTTGGAAAATAGAAGTCCCAAACTAGCCCCATTGGCAATCCAACAAAGATGCTAATGGTGGAGGTCATTCTTGGAATTTCATAACAACTGTTGATCCAATCTCTTGACTTGATAAATTCAAAAATTCATAGTCAGACAGCCAGAAAATTATACACATACCGCATGACCTATTCCAATTTCCAACATGTGAAATTGTTTGGTCAACACGTAACATTTGAAAAAATAAAATAGATAATTCAAAAATCAAGAAATATCATCCACGTACTCCTCAGTTCTCGCAATATAAATACACTACGAATTCATGCAAACTTTGCTACATATACAAAAACTTTGAAAACACATTTGTCTTTTCTCTCCATTCTCCATCAGATCCTTTGCCAAAACCTGGGTTTCTGTTTTCTTTATCAATTTTACAAGATGAGTTATCGAAGCATAACTACTTTGTTGATTGTCCTTTTGGTTTTTGTTGCTACCATGAGTCAAATCCATGTCGAGGGAGCAAGGATTTTGTCGGAGGATTTTTCAAGTTCGAGTCACATATCTACGTTCCCGACCATCTACGAGAAGGCAAAGAACACCATGTCCATTTGGCTAGAGCGGTTGCCTTCAGGACCGAGTCCTAGAGGCCCTGGCCATTGAGTTGATGACCAGCTCTTATTCTTCATCTTATGTTGTAAAATTACAAGATAAAAAAAACCTCACATGTATGTATGTAGATATATAATACATATATCATTTTTTTAATTGGTAAATGAAAATATATTGATCAAAAATTTGGGAGAACAATTACTCTGGGCATACCCAGATATTCATGACAAAGTACAAAATAACATAATCAAGAAAAACTAATGACCTAATGCTAAAGCCGTCTCAAATTGAAATAAAACATTATGATACAAAGTGAACATAACCTTGTATACATGAGTTTTAATTCTATGGATGATGCCTCTAGTGTCAGGTTGGATACGTTCAAATAATGGCTTATTCTGTGCTGTCCAAATGTGGTAGATGGTACAAGCAAGTGCAACTCTCGTAGCTTTGCTATGGCATGATGGTCTTCATACTTCTTTCTTCATCCACTTCAATGCACTAGTAATGGTAGACATAGATCTTCAAATGCCCAGCCATACTTTAATCATCTCCAAATGTTGAATGTGAAGGTACATTGAAAGAAAATATGCTGAAGTGTTTCAGATTGTGCTTGGCAGAAATTGCAATCCTTGCGGATATCCATGTACACAATGCGGTCCTTGGCGAGTAGCTTGGATTTAGCACATAACCAAAGAATGAAAGCATGCTTGGGAGTAATACAAGAACTCCAAACGACAGAAGACCAGTATATCCAAACGACAGAAGACCAGTATAACTTGGTCCCTTTCATATGGAAATAGTTGTAGACCGTAGGCATATGCAATCTACCCAATTTTTCCCAATTGAGGAGCACTTGAATGGCAGCTGTGCTTGATCCTTTATTAGGCACAAAAGGTCCCTGATGTCAATGAGCTTTTCCAATAGTGGGGAGTCCTCTCTTCTTAGGTTCCATGTCCAAATCGAATTTGACTGGAGGTAAACGTGATGAACCCAGTGAACCCACAATGTATCTTTCTTATTGTGAATGTTCTAAAGAGATTTGGCTAGAAGAGATGTATTCCAACGTTTAATATCCCGAAAGCCCAGCGGCTCTTCAACTTTTGGAAGGCAAACTTCCTTCCATGCGACAAGAGGGTGCTTAGAATTTCAAACAAAATTACGGCATAGAGCCGTAATTCTCTTCAACACAATAGATGGGATCGGAAGAATGGATAACCAAAGGCACTCAACCCCTTGTAAAACTGAGCGAATTAATTTAGTCCTTCCCGCAGATGAGAGTGATGCCTTCGTCCAAGCATTAATATAGGTAGAAATCTTATCAATAAATGGAGCATAATGGATGGATTTGAGGTTTGTTGCAGCCAACAGTATACTAAGGTAACTAAACGACATGGAACCTTGGGGTATATTGGTTGTCTGCTGAATTTCTTGGAGCTCCTCTCCCCATACTCCAGCTGTGAATATACTGGATTTCAATTCATTAATCTGCAGCCCAGATTTCATCCCAAAGTCTGTTAAGCAGTCTATGAGACTACTAACAAGTGTGCTATCTTCTTATAACAAAAGCATAAGATCATCCGCAAAAGCAAAATGTTTAATCTTTAGTTTGCCACACTTCGCATGATAATTGAATTCCGCATCATCAATGGCAATCCTGACTGATCTAGACAAGTATTCCAAGCAAAGAACAAAGAGAAGGGGAGATAATGGATCACCTTTTCTAAGGCCCTGCACACCTTTGAAAAAACCTTGAAGACCTCCATTCAATGCAATTGAATATGTAGGTGTAGTAACACATTGCATGAACCAGCGAATGAACAACTCAGGGAAGCCCAAACAGTCAACACAGCTTGTAAGAAGTCCTAATTTACTGAATCATATTCTTTCTTGAGATCCACCTTAATCAAACAACATGGGGTGCTCCATTTCCGATTATATTTCCTCAGCAATTCCGGGGCCAAATAAATGTTTTCAATCATGTTACTCCAAGCAACAAAAGCTGATTGAGCCTAATCCACGATGGCAAGAAGAATAGGGCCTAGCCTTGATGAAATTATTTTAGATATAACCTTGTCGAAAACATTGCAGCAGGCAATCGGTTGATAATCTTCCACAGTCGGTGCATGATTGGATTTAGGGATTAGGCCAATCACCGTATGATTCATCTGTCTAAGTATGGAAGAGAAGCAAAAGAATTCCTTAACTGCTTGGCAAAATTGTTCACCAACAATGTGCTATGACTTTTTAAAGAAACATGAAGAGTACCCGTCCGGGTCTGGGGATTTGTCTTCGCCAATAGCAAATAAAGCTTCCTTAATTTCATCTTCAGTTACATTATGAACAATAGAATCTACTTGTTTAGGTGTAATAATTGGCCCAGAACTCAAGACAAAATAATCAATACAAGCATATTATGTTTAGTTCTCAAGAGGTTTTCATATAAGCCCACGAATTCATCCGCAATCTGTTGCATTAAAGTAGTGTTGCAGTAAAGTAGTAATAGTACCATTTGCCTTGTATACAACTGAAATCTAATTTCTCTTTGTTTTTCTTTTGACCATATCATGAAAGGACTTGATACACTTATCACTGTTCTTGAGATACTCACACTTAGCTTGTTGGACATAAAATCGACGTTCAGCTTCACCCAACTGCCAGGCTGTTCTGTTAAGCTCATTGACCTATCTTTGTAAATCTAAGTTACTCGGCTGATTTTGAAGTTCAATCTGTGCGGACTTAAGAGACTCAGACGCATTAACTGCTCCGGAAGAAACACACCCAAAGTGCTTCTGGCTAAGCTCTTTAAGTGGATTCTTAAGCGACTGTAGTTTTTTGCAAAATCGGAATTGTGCCATTCCAATAATATCTGTGCTCCAAACTGAACTCACAATTTGCAGAAAATCTTCATGATCTACCCATATGTTAAAGAATTTGAAAGGTTTTCGGCCCCTACTTTCTAGCTGAATAAGTGTAACAATACATAGTGAATCGTTAGATAGACATCCTGAAGGTAGGAAATCTGCTTGGCCAAAAAAAACTATCAGTATGCCAAGCATTATTTACCATTGTCGAGTCAATTTTGCTCCAAGTTGAAGTATTAGTCTATGTGAGAAAACAACCAAAGCATTGCAAATCAACTAGCCCCAATGTATCACAGCAATCAGAAAAATCTTGCACTTCTTGCATTGTAACATCAGATCCACAACTCTTTTCATTATACCAAAGTACGCTATCCAAATCTTCAATAACAAGCGAGGGGGTAGTGCAATGAGGGCCAAAAGTGATAAGATTGTTCCAAAGAAATCTTCTATCCGCAATAGTATGTAAGCCATATACAAAACTAATAAGAAAGATAGACGGCGATACCTTGCATGTAACTTTGCAATGGATAGCTGGAGGCATAACCTCCAATGCATCAATAAGAAACTTCGTGGTATTCCACAAAATCAAAATTCTCTTGGCACTATGGCTAGCAAAGTTATTAATCCCCATCTGCCTAGGGAATTTGTATTTCATAATATTTTGAAGCTTATTTTGATTGAGCTTCATTTCAAGAACTCCAATAACATCAAGATTTTGTTGGCAAAATGAGGCTCTGAACTCCATTTTGTTTTAGAGCCCTCTAATATTCCATGAAGCTATCTTCATAATGATAGAATGGAGGAATGACTGTCCTTCTAAATAGTCTTGGAGGCTTGTATTTTCTTACCATGCTGGTCCAATGTTGCATTAGACTGTGAATTATGATTGGGAAGTCCCTTCTGAATATTGGGCTTTGATAATGACAACTGCTCAACCGATGCCCTGTTTCCTATTCTTTTCTTGCTTGTAACTTCAGTAAATAGAGTTTTCCCTTTTGTTTCAGCATTACATGGCACCAATTTAGTTGAAATAGAATCTATTCGTGCATTAGAATCATCATGATGTTCATTAATCGGAACCATTGCATTTGATGAATCTGAACATTCAGCGAGCAAAGCTGGTTTTTTTGATGCTTCATTATTATTTCCCCTTGCTTATGCAACTCAATAGAGTCCATCTCTTTGAGTTTCTGTGTAACATCCTATAAAATTTTAAGCCAAGTTTCCATTCAATTGAATGATGAAAATTAAAATATGACAATGTGATTGTATTTGAATGGTTATAAAACTGTCAAGGATTATAATATAACAACGTGAAGGCATTGGATGGCAAGATTATTAGCCAAATGAATATGATCACATGATTAATACTTGGACAATGAATTGGAATTAGAATATGGTTATTGAGAATATATAGATAATGTAAACGTTCTCTGGACAATGATTGAATAGCCGTTTGAAATGTCATAAGGATTCTTGAATTGTATTAGAAAATTAAAAGATTGTTACTCAATTGACGATAGAGAAAGAATTTAGTCCTCAATTGACATAAACTAAAAAACAGTGACTTAATTGAAAGATAATGCAAAGAGGAAGGACCTTGCGGACAATTTTCCGCCAAGTATACGGTATTCGTCGCTCCACGTGTCACAATTTGATTGGCGGAACTCAAAATTTATTAAAAAATAATTAATTCTGAAAAATATAAATAGGGGATAGAAGTGAACATTTCTCAAACTTTTTCCCAAACTTTCCACTATCCTTTATCTATCAAAAAGGGAGCAAATCCGTCCAAAAAGTAAAGAAACCATAAAATACCAATAAAAGATCACCAAAACCCCTATTTGTCCTTTGAAAATGGTCCCTTACCATATATAGAAGGATTATAGCTTAAAAATAGCTTTAATTGAGGAATATCAAGGTTTTAATGATACTTTTCTACTTGGGATTATTCGAGAAACCTTTGAGGTGAGTAACTATCACTTTTATTTTCTTTTAACATTGATGATGTTTTGAAATTCTAAGCATGTATTTAATTAAAGCAATGAACATGAATTCTGATGCATTGAAAAGAAAGATTAATATATTGCATTTTGAATCATTAGTTGCTCTACCCGTTCTGTATCTGTTCTGCTCTACTCTGTTGCCACACTAGGAGTCATCTAATGATACCGAGATGAACGACGATTAGTGTGGTATCTTGTCACGCCCCCTCAATTCTACCACTTATTATTATTTATATTCAAAAGCAGAAGTTTTTTCATTGTTTTGTGCAAAGTGAGAGAACGTGACTTACAAAACTACTTTTATACAACTTTATTTAGCCTTAGAAAATGTTAAATAACACAACACATCATGTTAAGTATTTAAATTATTATCAAACCAAACTACGGAAAGGCCAAGCTTTTACATCAGTATATTTATTTATACAAAAGTTACTATACTCGTATATTGGTTTGGATATATTCTTATAACCAAAATATAGCTTCCCTTCTACATGCAAAATCTCCTTCCATCCGCGGGCATGCTTCGGTTCTTGGCTTGCTTGACCATTTCTTTACCTCCGATTATCTACAAAATAGTGGAAAATAAAGATATGAGTACAACGTACTCAGTGAGTAACAAAATACTTCAATGTACCCTTCTGCTTAAGAAAACTGGACTTTCAAGAAAATCTTCGGATGCACAAACCTTTAATTGTACGGAAGGGCCCTATCATTAGTTAAACTACTACCCGTGGTGTGCGCACGATTGGCCAAGACCACACAGCAAGGCCACAGATTATATCCAGAATGACCAAGATCACATAGCAAGGTCATGTTTCACAGAGTAATTCAGAACGGGTAGAGCATTAACTAGCGATACAAATGCAGTAAA
>CAVNYN010218038.1:0-15126 GCA_963692815.1 Nyctanthes arbor-tristis | reverse complement strand
CTTGACGATTTACCCATGCTCTCTAGATAAAGGGTCTGTTTAATGCAGGAATCTTTGTTCTTGTTAGCAAACCATTTCTATTTTAAAATAGAATCTGGTCAAACTAATCAAACATCCACTTATTTGACAGGACCCACATTTACTACACAAATCTCAACCACTCAATTCTCACAATCTATTTCTATTTTAAAATAGAAATAGTTTGCTTACTGGCTACATGTATCCTTTTTCTCTCTGTTCAACTAATCTGAAACGTCCAGTCAAGTCTATTATTTATTATTTTTACCTGCGTGATGCTATGCTAATTTCATTATCTATTTATCTATTATTTGTCTATATTTTCAATTTTTGAACTTGATTATTGTGATGGTCGCTAGTAGCAATTTATATTATTTTTTTCATTATCTTTCAACCCTTGCTGAGGATCTTGTGACTGATTTGCTTGGACACATTTCAGTTCTCTAAAGCAGCAGGGAGAATAAAAGAGGCCATATCCAACCTTCCCATTGCAAGTGAGAGTGATGATATGGAAGAAGCTGTTGCTTTAAAGGAAGAGTTGGAGGTGCCAAGTACCAACAGAGAGAGAAACACAGAAGAGTCTGACCCATTTGGGCTGGATGCCCTGATACCAAGTGCTTCTAAGAAGGATGATAATTTAAGGGGGAAAAGGGTGGCAATGAACGATAGCCGGAAGGAGGAAGAGGAAGAGGATAGGGTATTTCTCAAGTCACAGAGGGAGGCCTTGATTTCCTGTTTAGAGATTGCTGCCAAGAGATACAAAACCCCATGGTTAGAATTCTTCTGCTACTATGTTTATATGTCTGGCTAAGCCGAGCTCAAAATGTTCAATTATACATAAATTTAAGCATTTGCGATTTTGAAAATAAATAATTGTGATTTTGAAAATAAATAAGTGCGTATTTCCAAAGACCAAATTTAGTATCATGTTGCTTATTCTGAAAATAAGCTCAGAGTTTCTTTATAATCACTTTTTGTTGTTTTCTTTCCTTTTGGGGAAAAATGTTGATCTTCCAAATTTTGAGTTAAAAGTTTACCTTCCTTTGTATTAAAAACTGAGCCAAATATACTTACTCAAAACAGTCATTATAACATCTACTATTTATTTCATTATAATCTGGCATATTTTTCTAATACATGTGGCTATTGTCTCAGGTGTCAAACTGCCATTGATATCTTAGCAAAGCATGCATATGATAACATTTCAAGATTCACTAAACGACAAAGGGACGCCATCGGGAAACTTTGGAACTCAATTCGGGAACAACAGACTCGCAGGAAGCAAGGAAGATCTGTATCCGGGAAGCTTGATGTGAATGCGTTTGAATGGCTCCAGGAGAAATATGCTAATGAAAAGATCAGCATTCGACATTCTGTTGGAGCAAGTGGAGATCGTAAAGCTCAACAATGGCTTGGTTAGTTAAGCCTTCTATTGCTATGCTATATGTTGAAGAAACATGCAATTCCAAACCCAGAAATTGGGCTGTTAGTGATCAAAACAGTCTTTATGTATACTTGTTACATTCTATTTACCATTTCCAGATTTACCCTTTTTATTTTTGTGGGGGGAATTATTTCCAGATTTACTTGATTTGCCCATATTCATTATTATGTGTTGCTTTGGTTTCTAGCGTTCTACTGTACTCTTGCCCCTAAGGTTTTCCCCAACCCTGTTTACCAAGTCTTCCTTTTCGTCCTGGAGCTTATGTTAAATGGTTAATAACTGGAAGAGGTCAAGCTTCTATTATTTGATTTACAGTTTCATACTTTGGTTGACGTCGTTGATTTTAGATGTGTCTCTCTCTCATTGTCCAAAATTGTGCGCACTGGAGATGCTAAAATATATCATACTGCAGTGTAAATATGGAAAGGAAAATCTTACGTGCTTTTCACAGCAATGCCACTCGTTGGGCAAAAAATTAGATAGTAAAATATTTGACAGAGTAGTGTTGTTTATTACTTGTGGTAATTATTATTATTGAATTCAAAAAATCACACGTTTCAACATTTAATTACACTTATCAATAACATATTATTATATGGAATGGAGCTGGTGATGAATTGCCATGTGGCCTATATGATTCCTGTCTATTTTGACAAAATGCGGACAAAAAGGTTTGACAAAGATAAATATGTGGTCTATGTGACCATCATTAATTTAAATGTAGGAATGAGAGAATGAAAAATTAGAAAAAAAATATGATTCTATTGTATGTCATTTTTGTTAAACTTTTTTTTTTTTAAAATGTATTTTTGTTCAAATAGCACAACTCAGAACTTACAAGTCCATGCTTTTCTGGTGCAAGAATAATTTTATTTGAACAAATAAAAGATAAAAAAGACAAGTGGCACATGTGTCAATTTTATTTAAATTTTATTATGCCTTTTTGTGTAAATAACACATAAAATTACTAACCACATAAAATTACTTTTAACAATCAAATGTAAAGAATATCCCTTACTAAGACAAGGTCTTGAGTTTGAGTTTCTACAAAATGTTTTTGTCTGAATTTCCCCTAGATTGTATTAAAAACTTTCAAGTCTCAACATAAATTAATCCGGGGACCTGAACTTGAGAAGTAAATAAAGAAAGACTCAAATCTAACAAAATTTATTGCTTAGTTAAAAGAATAGGGACCATAAAAGAAAAAAGAAAGAAAAGAAAAATGTAAAACCCTAAATCCTCGCTCCCACCACACCCCACTATATATAAACAGCCGGACGGAGCCTTAACATCCCTAATCAGTTGTATATTCTCCTTTCAAATTCCGGTTCTAGGCAAGGTTGCTCCTTGAATCCTCCATTTCTCGTTTCTTTATGATTATTTCACTCTGATTTACAGTCATCAGTTTGAATTTCACAGTGCGATTTTTGTGTATTCGTTGAAAGAGAAAACCGGCAGCAGCACATATCGAAGGCTTCATGGGTATATGAATCCATACTAGCCCATGGAGCTCATAAATTGTGCGAGATTGAGTCGTCTGCAATTTGTGTCCACTTTGAGATCTGCATTTTTCACTTGCTTGCTCCTGTGGATTAGTTGCAGCACGAAAACTTTTTCTTCGTCTAGTCTTTTATCTATCTACTGAGATGAGACACTTCAGTTTTTTTTTTTTTTTCCTTTGAATTCTCATCTTCTTTTTCCCTTTCCCCCTATTATAGCCAATCTAGAGCCAAATACGTCTGGGTGCACAAGCTCGGATTGTCTGATCCAGTATCTCGTGTAAACTATTTGAGATGAGGAAAGGAAGGCCCTTCTTTTGTTCCAAGTAGGAGATGTCCATTGGGGGCACAAAATAAAACCAAATTCGTTGCTATATCTTTTTAATTAAAAACACTATTTGTCAATATAAAGAGTCAGTTAGGTATTCAATCAATCCTTATAAGGAGATAGAATTCAATCAATCTTTCTAATGGAGCTTGATATAACTCTCTAGAAAATTTCTGGATTCAATAGCCGGACATGTTTTGATATCCTAGTCCCAATTTATTTTTACCACTGGATAGAGATGGAAGGGGTAAAATTGAGTGGTTGAGATTTCAAAATAGAAATGGAGGGATAAAAGATTTTTGTTGTACGTCTACAAATCCTATGAAATATGTTGAGTTGACCAAGAAATTTGTGGATTTAACCTTTTTTTAGTTTTGAAATAGGATATGACACCGGGGCTAACTGAAGTTTATTGGTTTGCATCTTTCAGTTGTAACGGCACCTTGATTCTTTTTGCAAGTCCACAAATTAGTACTAATAATTTTCAGCTAGCAAATGAAGCATACCCATTAACTTGAAACTTCATTGAGATCGGAAACTCAGGATACCTGAATCTAAAAATTTTATGTAACAGTTTGCACCAAAAACATTATTCAGATTAACAACATTTTTCTTTAGAAGAGAAATGAACTAACAACTACAAGATACATGCTACTCAATGTAGGATTTCAAACAAAAATCCATCCACATGTTCGACTTGTGTGCGCGTGTAATTGGAGCATTGTACTACTCCTTTCACGCTCGTAAGAAAGTCGATCATGGCTTATTACTGATATAAGCCTACCACTGAGGCACCCTTGAATTGAGACGCCGGTATGTATGTAGCTGTCATTCGTGCTTTATTCCCAATCGTCGTCACTCAGTTGATCTTCAATCTCTTCTCGCGGTGGCCTAACCACCAAGACCACAGTTCCTAAGCTTTCTGTTACTCCCATTTCCTTCAATTTCAAACCATTCTCCACCTTCAACCCCTCTTCTCCACTCCCATTGCTGCCACTCAAAAAGAGATAGAATCCATCATCCGCGGACACTTCTGTCCTCCCTCTATCTGCAACCACCAATATCTCTTCCTTATTGTCCTTGCTCTTACCCTTCCCTGCCAACACGCCTTTAGCACTCGGAAACAACACCGCCACTCCCCCTCTCCTTAACGTCACCACCGGCTTCCATCCAGGCAATACAACCCACCTAGTCCACCCCTTTTCGGCCTCCAACATCCCAAACTCCCCCTCCATTCCACATTCCCACGGTGCCGCCGCCACCTCCGTTTCCCTCCCGTCCGCCTTGCAAACCGGCAGCATCGTCACCACCGTCGAATCGGCTACCTCCCCCACTGCCATCCTCACCACTGGCACTCTCACGAAGCTATCTTCATCATCTGATTCACTTCTCCCGTCACTATCCTTTCCCTCCAGCTCCTGCTTCACTATCTTTATCGCCTTATCCGATTCCGCCACTTCCAACGCCTTTTCTAGAGCAGCCTTGCATAGCTCCGGCGATGACGCGGTTTTGTGCTCCTGGGCCTGTCTAAAATACATGAATGCCAAACAATCACCCGGCAATTTCCCGTTAAAGCTTTTCCATCCTTTATACCCATATCTACGCGGAAAATCCTTCATCGCCTTCGCCAATTCATGAGCCTCTTTCCCATTAAGGTTCTTTGCGACAATAAATCGCGCCGCAGCAGCTCGTTGTTGGTTATTTAGCAGCCGGATTTCATACAGAAGTTCAGAGGAGCCAGAGGGCTCGAAAAAAGCCACCGTATCGGAATCAGCTGACTGAACGAGGGTTGCCCTCACCTGGGCGGCAACAACGAGGCGGTTCTGTTCGCCAGACGGAATCCCAGTGATTTCCTCAAGAGTGGCAGGGGTGAATCCTTCTTGAGTGAGAGAAGGAATTAAAGGGGCGTATTCATACCAGAGCCCCAAGCGATTGATGACGATTTCGATACGGGAATTGGTGTCGAGATTGCGATATTTCTCCGGTAGAGGGGAGGGAGGTGGCCTGAAGGGTTGGTAAAGTTGCTGCTGTTTTGGTGGAGAGGTGGAGGAGGGAGGGAGTATGAGGGCGGAGATTGAGAGGGATCTCGGCGGAGAAGAGGGCTTGTGAGGAGTTGTTGACAGAGATCGGTGGCGCGCGGGGAGGACCGCGGTGGAAATGGTGGAGGAAAGAGGTTTAGGGGCGTTAACGGTGAGGGATAACATGGTTGGGAGTTTAGGATGGGGAGCGCCTTATCCTGTTACTAGTAGTTACTAGTAGAGTAGTCAAAAATGTAGTAATGATTGCAGATATTTGAGGGAGGAAATGTATGAATTCAAGCGCTAATTTGAGCCTTGCAAATTGGGATGGATATTTCCCCTATTGGAATTGATATTTTAAACCCTGCCCCAATTGGAATGGATATTTTAAACCTTGCTCCATCTCTTGTCCACTTTTGCCACAAGTGTAAGTGATTGAGTTGAGGTGAGTTGGCAGTCCTTGATTGAAGGTTAGGCTTTAAACTCAGAGTCTGATTTGTTATATTAGCGAGATTGATGTTATTATTGGAGCATCCACAGAGTAGAAGTTAAATTTAGTTTGTTATACAAGAAAAAAAGACTTTAAGTTATTGTTAAATGACATCTATACATTTTGAATCTAGTTATCTTATTGATATAGTGACATTGGTTGTTCAAAATTGAGGTAATTTTCACTCTAGGTCATCAACTTTTCAATTTTATCTCAATTTAGTTCTTATTTTTTTGGCCCACTAAGTTCCCAATCTTTTATTAATTACCGTATTATGTCCCCAACTTTATTTTTTGTCTCAACCTTTCAATTTTCACTATTAAACCCTATCAAAATAACTATTATACCCTTGATTCTTTTTTCCCACTATACGTCCCAGACTTTTCATTTTTTATACAATTTTATCCTCATTATTTTTTGGACATATAGAACATCTAAGATTTCATTTGTTGTCGTGTTATTTCCTTAATAATACATTTCGTCCTCACCCTTTCAATTACTAAATTTAGTTCCTATTAAAATTACCATTATATCTTTAATTATTTAAATAAAAAAATAAACAATAATATAAAATAAGAACTTTACACATCTTAGCCTGCAGTGATTTATAAAAAAAATTTGATCTACACCAAATTTGATTGATACATAATCCGTATAAAAAAAGTTTCCAATCCGAGAGTCGATGTAACATATTGGATCATATTTTTTATTCATCACATATTACGTAGAGGATATGGATCAGGGTGGATAAAAAAGTTATTTTCTATTTACAAAAATGACATCGAACCTTAATGTGCTAATTCAAATGTTTTGTGGATCCATAATTGGTGGATCAGATCGGATTGAGAGTGATAACAAATCAGAGCAAATTAAGGTGAAAATAACAAAAAGAGATAAGAAATGAAATTAGAGTAAATTATTATAGTAATATTTATTTTTTTATAAATCAAAAATCAAATTTTTGGACGGATCTACCAGTCCGTATTCGCCATGTAATTTGTAGTAGATCAAGAAATCAGATCGATTCATCAATTGATACTTAGATTGACAACTTTTGTCGACGCGAATTTGATATATATCAAGACCATTATAGTATTTTGTGTTATTATTATTTCTGACTATTGTCGTTGGGTTATGTAAAAGTAAATTAGAGTGGGTGGACTTCTTATTTTATATTATTTTTTATTTAAATAATCAATAGTATTAACAATAAAATTTAAAATCTTAGGTAAGAAAAGTGTTAATGAGAATATAAAATGATAAAAAATAAAAAGTTAGAGTTCCTATGCGCCCAAAAAAATAAGTTCAAAATTCTATAAAAATTAAAAGATTGAGGACCTATAATAGAAATAAAGAATCAATGGTATAATAGTCATTTTGATAGGGCTAATAGTGAAAATAGAAAGATTGGGGACGAAAAGTAATGTTGGAGACATGATACGATAATTAATAAAATGTTGGAGACCTAGTAAGCCAAAAAAAAGAAGAGACTAAATTGATACAAAATTAAAAAGTTAAAGACCTAGAGTTAAAATTACCCTTAAAACTAATAGAACAAGTAGTTGTTTAAAATATTCATCACCTTATTATTCGTTTATAGAAAATATTATCTTTTATATTAGAATAAAATTGAGGTACCTACATTTTAAGGGCCTAATTTTTTTATTTCGCCTCAAGCCTAAAAAGCCCAGGGCTGCCCTGACAATAATGTCCATATTATATATTTGATAAATTATTATTATGTATTTTGAGAAGAAAAAAAGAGAAGTTTATAGTGATTGAATAAATTAATGCTTCACATTATTCATTTTGACATTGTCATGGATAATGTCATCTCATGACAATCTCATATGATATTTTCTATGACAATATCAAACATTTAATATGTCAAATGAGCACATTTGTTTACTTTTTCACATCGCCCTATGACTACCATCATGCATTGAAAATGCTTTTAATTACGATGTTTTTTACATCTATACATTGTATTAAACAATGTCTACTTTTTTATTAGCACACCAATTTTTTTGGATGATGTTACTGTAAAATTTCTCCAATAGACATTCCATTGGAGATGTTGGTATTATATTTAGACATTATGAAACACGGAAACTTCTAAAATGCAAGCGTTTCATATCGAGAATGCTTCGAAAAACGAAATTCTACAGAAACTCTCTGAAAACGTTTCGAAAATTCTAAAAAGGTTTCCTATTTTTCAAAAATTTTGGAAACTTTTAGGAAGCTCTTCCATTAAAATCTCCAAATTTTTAACAAAATAAAATCTTAATTATAGGATTTAACTAAAATATAATTCATACTTAACTTATATATTTATGAGTTTTAAATAGAAATTACTTTAAAAATTGACGTTTTCCCTATTTCATGTTGTGTCCCCGTTTAGTGCGTCGTCTCGTTTCTGTTTCCGTTTCCGTGCAACTTCGTTTAGACATTCCGGATCATATCTTTGGAAGTATGGACCATGCTGAGGATCCGAGACCCATAAAGCTTCAGGTCTATTTCATTTCTGGCCTTGTTTATGGTTAGCCTGATTTGACTTCTTTGGGCCCTAGAAATGGGCTAGCCCAATCGCATAAGAATTTATGCGTCCCCCTTTCTTTGGAAATCATTCTTTCCTTCATTTCTCATTAGATTTTCTGTTTCTTGAAGTTTTTGGTGCTCCAAGACTACCAAACTCGATGCTCTAGATAAATAAGGAAAATGACAAACAACTACACAGGGCCTACTATATATTGTTTAATTGAGATTCATGTATGTACTTATCTTATTTTCATTTATTAACCGTACAATTTTCAGTACTCAAGGGTACTAGAAAGTTTTGTCAAGACTAGAATTGAGTTTATTTGGAGACTGTTTTCCTCTTTCTTACTGCTGACCATATGGGGATCTAAGGTTCAATTGGTATTTTTCCTTAAAGGTCTCTCCTAAGCCTTTTTCAAGAATTGTAAAGAGTAGTGTTATTAATCCCCAATTAGAGTAGTAAATTTCAGAACTTGGAATGTGCACGGTTTCACTTACGACTGCCGTACAATATCTGGGTTTATAAGGACGTGAATATTGGTTTTTTTAGACCTAGGCAAGTCATCCTATATGGGCGACTCTCATGACGATAGACGGAGGGCCCTGTTGTGGGTTCCACAAAATATAAGAGGCGGCTATATGGGCAAGTCACTCATTGGACCTTTTCAACTGATCAAGTTAGGGTTTGGAGTTGGTACAGATAAATTATCCGCTTCTATTTCATATGTACCGATAATAATTTTCAAAAAATGGCAATCTTATTTGGCACAAATCCTATTGCTAAAAGTTCATTATTTATTACAAAATTTGTTTCTTTTTATCTTTTAGGTTAGTTATTATTTTAATTATAATAATAATAATAATTGAAAAAAAGTAATGTGAACGGTACCGTTGGGAAGAAAAATTTAAAGATTCATCGATCCATCAATTCATGAGCCCACGTGCACACTATTGGTTTTATTAACGGTATTGTATGACCAAATTGCTTTCCAATTGCTTTAAGACCACTTTTTTATTAGCCAACAAGCAAAAGGCAGACAAAAATATAATGATAATAATAATAGAAATAAAAACTCTCATAAAGCAGATTTCCATTCAATAATACATAAATAAAGATATCCATATTACAACTTTTGACCACCAAACTTTATATGAGAAACTTTGAACTTCTGAAGACTTTCAAAAAACTTCTGGAATTTGGAACAAGTCACTTACTCTCATAGAACGTTTGACCGTTCTCTGTTATAGCAACTCATGATTATTTAATTAATTTAGCTTTATTATTACCTTCATTATTATTATTTTCAAGAGTTTTTGTGTCTATCATCATTTAAATCGAAGACAACACCAACGGTGAGATTCAATCTTTCCTAATTTCTCAGTCAATCTTTCTATTGAAGTGTAAAATCTCTTTAAAATGTCCCATTAATGTATTTTAAAGTACAATTATAATATGCGTTTCTGTTTGTAATTATAAGTCCTACTAGAGTAGGGACGGGTGCATTAATGGCCTGGACTGAGCCCAAATATAGAGCTTATTTGATTCTCATTATTTGTTCAAATGTGGGGATATTATAACGAGAAGAGATGTAAAATGTGTATTGAAAATGTAAAAAAGTTTAAAATATGTGTTTGTAATTGAGCAGTTGTCAAATTAGTTGTAGATAAAATTATAAATTAGAAGAATAATGAGAATTAAACAAGCTCATAATTTTATTTTTTTTGCAAAATATAATTCTTTTTTTTTTGAAGGCCTAAATGTAATTTTTAAGTAGTCCAAAAGAGGTTAACTCGGTCTAGCCCAAAGCCTAAACTCAAACCTTTTTCTTTTTCTTTTTTTTTTTAAATTCTTTAGTTAGCTCAATACCAAAAACAAGTCCAAATTTTCTTAGACCAACACAAATGCAAAATAGAAGCAATTTGTAGACATATATAGTTAGTCCAATACTAAAAATCTATTCAATTTTACTTGTTATCTATTTTATGATGTATATAGAAGAATGAAGACTCATTTATCTTTTATACTACAATATCTACTTGTTTTTGTTCGCCATTAATGGATAAATAGTGGTTAAAGTTATTATATATGCTTGTAATTTGTGTATTTGGGAGAATGTTTTTATATTTCAGGTTTTGTTTAAACTAATTTACAAAAGAGATTATATCAAAATTTTATGTATTCTAACATTTCTAGTGTAATTTTATTTTCAAAAATTTATAGTATAAAAAAAACTTTTCGGGGGGCAGTTGGAAGGGGGCAGTTTTGGTTTGGTTTGTGATGAAAAATTGAACTTGTTGAATCACATTGTGTTTTAGCAAAAGTTTTTTAACACTTTCAAGAATAGATGTTACGGAGCCTCCTATCGCATATGAGTGTATAAATGCACGTTACGTGAATTTTCAAATTCACGTTGCATGCATCCATGCATCTACGTAAGACGAGGTGCCAAAAGCGCCGTAATAAATTCTATTGTACACTTTAGTAATAAAGAAAGGAAAGATTAAATAGCTAACACTTCTATCAGTTATTTTTTTTATTGGATCTAATACATATTGTACCAAATGTATTTGTAAAACAAATATTTTGTTTAAGATTGGATAATATGTAGGCATAATATCTCTTATCAAGATCTTTTCTTGAGTTCAAATCACATATTCCCTATGGTCCTTCCCATTTGTAATTATTATTATTTTTTAAAAAAGATGGGATGTAGATTAATATAAAATTTCTGGGGGCCAAGGAATTAAGAGGATAATGTGACATAATAAAAGACATCTCTATTGTTATATATGTCCTCCGTGTCTACTTGGCCGTCGTATGAAGCTGTTTCAAGTTCTTTCCAGAACCGGACCATAATCAAGTATACTTTTATTAATAATAAATGTCATATTAAGTACTGGTTCGTGCACCACGTCCGTACCTACGTAAATTTGTACATTATTACATCAATGTTAAGGTTAATTTTAATATATAAATTAAATTCATCAATTTGCACACAAAAATGTTTGGATTTGTGCGGACATTTAACTTTGAATACTAAGTTAGTTGGCTGTGTCTCTACCGATATAGCATGTCTGGCAAAGATTAGTTTATACGGTTGACGGCTAGTATATATGTACAAGAGGAAACGTTTTCTCACAAGAATTCCTTTCCAATAGGTTAATTGGTACTATTAAACTCTAACCTTTCATCTATTCTGATTTATAATCTCTTGGACATTTTTCACCTTAAATCCGACTTTTTGACATAGCCTAATTTTTTTATAGGGTTAGACGGTGCTGATTGGCAACATGGGTCAAAGAATAAGTGATAGTCATAAAAGTTTTTGGTTCAACCTTTCGTATCGAGTCAAGACTTGTGAAATGATATTATTTAACAATTTTAACAACATATATTTCTATTTCAAAATAAAATTTAATCAAACAAATCACATTCGGTCACATTATAAGATTCATATGTATTGTACAAATTAATCTCCAACAGTTATTCTGATAAAATAAATCACATAATGTTACATGTATTGCAAAAATTTCACTACTCATTCTCTAAAAATATACTTTAATTTAAAATAAAAGTGGTTTACTAACTGGTGTATAATCGAGATATTCGAATATAAGTGTACAATTGAAGTAGAGTGGCTAGCCTTCAATTTCACTATCATCACAAAAAAACTTTTGACCATCAACTAGGCTCGATTGTGGCCATTATCAATTTATCATCATGGTCAAATGGTCTGACGATTTACCCATGACCCAAACTTTTACATTTTTGTTTGAAATTCATAAAATTCTTCTTTAATAATCATTTCGTGGGCCCACATTTTCATCATCCAAATAGTCAGCCCATGAAAATCTTCAGTGCCAAGTGGATCCCCTCAGACACGTCATCTTATGACGTCAGCAGGAATTATTGTCTGACTTGGCCGCCATGTCTTTTGACCCACGTGTCAATTAATTAATTTAGATTCATCGTCCATTGGATGTATCAAATTCGTGGTTTGCCTATAATACCCCTCTCGGGCTTCCCTATATATAAAATCAAAGTTCTAGCATTTTATAAATAAGATTTTCGTACGACCAAAGACCAAACTTATAAGTAATAAGCAGAAAAAATCAAAGTAAAACAGAGGAATTCAAACCTTGAACTCTGCTATAAGAGTCCCATCTTTTGAAATACTCATTCATGGATTCTTCATTCTTCCATGATTACTCTTTTTATTCTCAAAACCAGCAGCTTCCATTCAACGAGAACGACTCCGAGGAGATGATGCTCTATGGAGTATTAGCGGAAGCCGGGAAAGACTCGGGACGGTCCGGGGACCAAATGCCATCGCCAGAGAAAGAGGTGATGTACAGAGGAGTTCGCCGGAGGCCTTGGGGAAAGTATGCCGCCGAGATAAGAGATTCGACGAGGAATAGTGTGCGGGTTTGGTTGGGAACTTTTGACACCGCAGAAGCAGCTGCTTTGGCTTATGATCAAGCTGCATTAGCCATGCGAGGGCCTACGGCGGTGCTAAACTTTCCGGCCGACGTTGTTTACGAGTCGTTGAAGGAGATGAAATACGGGTTCGAGGCCGGGTGTTCGCCGGTGTTGGCATTGAAGAAGAGACACTCCATGAAGAGGAAATCAGCAGTGAGTAACAAGAAGAAGGAGAAGGAGTTGAGGGCTGAAAACTTGGTGGTTTTAGAGGACTTGGGTTCCGATTATTTAGAGGAACTTCTTAGTTTGTCTGAGAATTCTACTACTTGGTGAAATAAATAACGTAAGATAATTATAAGGTTCGGTTTGATCGGTCCGGCCGGAACATGTCGAGCATAAGTCTATCTGCCGCGAATTTGAATGGAATTAGAAATGTTTTTGACAAAACTCTGTTTTAAGAGCTTGTTTGATTCTCTTTATTATCCCAATTTATAAATTTACCTATCACTCATTTGAAATTTGATTTGACAACTACTCAATTATAACTACATATTTTACACTTTTTTATCAATACACATTTTACCTCTCTCTTTATTATAAATTCTTCAAATAAAGAGCATCAAAGAAGCTCTAAATCATATAATTCTGTATACTAAACATGTTCAGTCGAGATAGTTACTGCCTTTCCTCTATTTGTGCAAGGACAATATGATGGAGTACTGTTAATCTTATCCAAACCCAGATTAGGAAGGAATTCAACAGTTAAGTGTGGGACATGGAATGTTGTTGGTCAAAATGGACCCAAATAATGGATGTTTTCTACCAAATCCCATTGCTTTTGAATAAAATACTCATTTAATTTGGTAAAGATGGCTTAATTTATGTTTAATATATTCATGAAAATTATGACATAGATGACCGTGCACAAGATACAGAATTTGGATCATATGTATATGAAATAATTTCCAATACACATATATATCCTTACATGTATGCGCACTACACAACGTAGATACATGCAGTCACGTAGCATGCATACACAGTCACCTAGGTATTTGGTTTTATAACGGCACCCATACGAATGCTAGAAAATTATTACAAATATTTTTTACTTTTTGTTAGAGAGTGAAAATAAAAATACTTTTCGTTGAGATTGCCTCTTATTGTGACCAGATCTAGTTCCCTCTGTTCTCGTATTCACGATTGTCATCTGAGTATCTAGCATATGCATCTATATAGATTGTACTTTAATTTTTCGTGTAGACTGCTAGTCTATGTTAGTCACGTATAAGATAAATTGAATGAAATAGATAGGAAAATAAACAAAAGAACAAAAAATGAGTAGATTAACTAAAATCTACTGCATGATTTTTCAACTATAGATTAACTAAACCGTCGCAGTAATTCCTCTCCAAATTCCACTCCCTCTCCATACAGAGATTACTGCCCATTTTGTGGTCAACAAGGCCACACAAGCAAGGAGTGTCAATCTTACAAATTTATACCCTGGCCGAACTCCAACCAAGGGCCGACATAAGGGGGGGTGCCAAGTTACACATAAGTATTTGCGCAAAAAAAATTTTTTTTTTTTTTTGATATACACATTAGTATAAATCTACATTTTCGGCACACCACAATACTGACGGCTGGCCCCGCCCCTGACTCCAACTACATGACAAACTTATCACCTCGCCGGTCTGGCTCCGCTCCCACTGCCCACATCGTTACTCCATCTTGCCCATGTCCAGGCGAGTAGCTTCAGGACTTTGGTGCCTCCCACCATATCACTAACGATATTGGAAATCTTTCCATCCATTCCGATTATGTGGGTTTAGATGATGTTTACAATTAGCGATGGCACAAGTTTAACAATTACCCACGCGGGTCAATGTTCTAATTAGCTATCCCACCTCTCGTTTTGTGCCATCAAATATGTACCTGACATGCAACGAAATTCAATTTTTGTTTCAAAATTTTCTTTTCAGAATAATGTAATGTAGTATTGAATTCTTACCAAGATCTTCTTGTTGGAAATTGTTGATGTCACTAATGACATCATTCCCGCTTTTTCTTTCTTGTTTTTAATTTTTTTCCTTGCCAATGCGTTGTTACCTTACTCTTCCTTTATTCTCTTCCTCAATTATCTCAAGTCCCCATCTTAGCGTTTATTCAATTTATCTTTATACTAAACTCTTCCAATTTAATAAACTGTGTTTTCTTTCGTATCCAACATCAAGTTGTCCAAGTATAAATCCAAGGAAATAACGTTTCGAATGTCCCATTTTCTTTGACTACCAAGTAGTTAATTACGATCTTTCCTTCCATTCCGCCTTTGAATCGTTGATCTACATCTCCTCTGTTGATTTTTTTT
>CAVNYN010218037.1:0-10106 GCA_963692815.1 Nyctanthes arbor-tristis | reverse complement strand
GGCCGCGGGCGGGCCGCGGCAAGCATACCCGCGGCCACCCGCGGGATTGGCTGAAAATCTGTTGGCCGCGGCTAGGCCGCGGCAAGCATTCCCGTGGCCCATATCGGAACACGTCGTTTACGCGTTTTCGGGCCCTTTTTGACACATTCGAGGGTTCTAAGGTCTCCCCAACTATAAAAGAACGAAAACCCTTCGGTAAAAAGGAAAGATTCATCATTGAAACTCATTCTTGAGGGCTAGAAAATTGGAGCAAGGGCTTGGAGATTGAAGCCGGGGTTCGCGTGAAGATTGAAGAACGTAGCTCTTCGTTTGGTGCAAATGTTTTCTTCGTTATTCTTCGTCTTTTCTTTGCTAGAATCTGGTCATGTATTCAAACTCTATGAATGATTATGTTATGAATTCATTTATTATACGTAACTAATTTTTCTTGTTGAGACAATCGATGAAGCAATAGATATATTTTGATTGTGTTAATCTCATTCATGACTCTAATTATTATTGCGTGCTTATTTTCTATTGTGATATGTAATTACCTTTTATGAGCCTGATCAACTTGTAATTGCGTTAGTGAATTCGTGAGGAAACCGAGAGGTAAGTCACCAATTTAGCACTTCAATAGAAAACATAAATTGCATAGAAGATAGAGATATACTTTTATGATTTGTATGACCATAAAAATGGTTTCTTGTTAATTAATGCACTCAACTATGTTGAAATTCACATAGAGATATAGTGGGTTTACTTGATTGGGTAGATTTGAATTTACTTGAGAGATGTTTTCAATTAAACTTGTGAAACTGGTTGTGAGTACGTGATGGTGAATTGTCATGAGTGGGATTGCATAATTGGAATGCCTGTTTATTGTGGATTCGTGAGTCTCAACGCTTTCATTCATATATTTTCTAGTCCATTAATTTGAGTTACTTCTTAGATTAAAATAGAAAGAGCATTTAATTGATAGTTTAAACAACCCCATTATTCTTTTACAAACTTTTAATTTCTTTATTCAACTGGTGTGAAATTGACTTAAGTGAAATATGTGACAACTTTCCCTGTAGGATCGACATTCGGGACTCGTCTAGTCCTATACTACTTGAACGGTATCGTGCACTTGCTATTTCGCCTATCACGAATCTATATACACCACATCGAATGTGAGGTTTTGTTATAAAGCATGTGACATGTTTTTGAAAATTTTCCTTGAATTATATAGTGCTCGCTCTACAATTGGCAACTGAATGAGATCTAGAAACAATTTAATGGATTGTCAGGCAGAAATAGGTTTCAGGTTGGATGCTCGATGAATCACTATGATGACTTTAAGAATTTGTGACCTTACCTCATTTTAGGGTTTGGTGGTACATGGAAATACAAGACGTTGGTTGAGTTGTTTTTTGAAGCAGTACATAAACCCTAACGTTCAAAGACCAGTACCAACCACGATTACCGCTGGAGTGGCGCCCAATGAGCAAAACTCGGCATTAATCAGATATAAGAGACAATAGTAGGAATGTCTATGGGTCAGGTTCAAGCGGATCAGCTCTACCCCGTCCCGACACATGAAGCATTTTTTTTTTACGAGACCTGCTAAAATTTAGGGGAGATTGGGTTGAGTCACAGGGTAGGGTAGGGCGGGTCTGGCAAGAATTTTGGCCGGTTTGTTGGCCTGTTTAAAATTTTAAATTTTGTTTTGTTAGTTTTCCCGACTTTTTTCATAATTTTATTTATTTTTTTCTTTTTCAATTTAAACGGGTGATGGGGTTCAAGTTGAGGCCAACCTTCCATGACTAGTGCAAAAATTCTAAGGAGAGAAGTACTCTCCCCTGAAGCGAGTACTCTCCCTACCCTCTCTAGAACGGCTGATGACTAGTGACCTGAAATGATTCGAATGGTCCCGGCTCGCCAACCCGTGAGGTGAAAAGTTTTTGCCCCTTTGGATCTTAACGCTGCGGGTTGTCGGCTACGCCGGTTAAAATTGCCATCCGTAGACGATAGGGAGTTTCATTTCTGTTTGTTCTATTTTGCATACCTTTATTGATATCTTGTAATTCATTGTATTTTATTGGGTTAATCTTCTACTAATTTGTTCATTGTAATTCATAGTGTTACATTGGGACCCGACTTGGGATGCTTTAAGGTGCTATTTATCCATAACAGTGTTATACTGATTGGGCGAATTTGATCGGAATTTCTTATACTGATTGGGCGAATCTGATCAGAATTTCTTTTTTAGCTTCATCAGACAATGGTACTGTGCGCTCAGTTTAGCAATCTAAAGCTGTGGCTAGCTCTCTATCTTACTCGATTGCGTGCGAATATGTTGTCACTTCTTGTGTTAGTGGTCACTGTGCTTCCCACAATGTTGATTTTCTCACTCAGGTCAAACAGCCTGGTGCTAAAATTTCCAGAATCGGGAGACACAAACAAAATGGGATTTTTTCATTTTCAATCCCATGGTAAAGCTGATCCTAATTCACAAAAGTGGCATTCGTCAGTAGAATTTGATGCGTCTGCACCGCCATTGCTGATGAAGAATAGTGTTGGTTCATATCATAATTGGGAATTTTTCAATGCCGACTATCTGGATATGCTGTAAAATTTGAAGATATATGTATATCACGACATCTTCATGGATAATGAATCATCTCCTTTCGCTCGCATTTTTCTTCTCCGTCCAGATCCCCTAGATCCAAAAATAGGGAATTACTACAGCGAGCACGCATTTAAGCATGCTCTTTTACAGAGTTTGTTGGTTACCAAACATCCAAAGGAGGCACATTTCTTCTTCATGCCTTTTTCCATCAATGCTATGCGTAATCACCCACTCCTGCGGTCAGAATCAGTTATTTCCAATTTCATTACCCACTATACTTCGAGGGTAAGCATGCTCGTCCAGTTACTTTCAGAGGCTCTATACTGCCCACAAAGATGTAGCATTACCTCAAGTTTGGCCTCACCATTACGAGGAAGTACTGAATCCTCCTGAAGCCAGGTAGACCTCGTTTTACATTTAGCTTAAAAAGAGACATAGCAGAGAATTGAGACTTTTACGCGAAAAGGTGCAAACAGCATATTTGCGCATGTTGAAACAAATAAAAGGCTACTTGTAAAGGCATAAATTTTTAATTAGAAAATTTTACTAGGAGTCGAGCAATGCTGAGATATAGATGCCCAAAGAATGACCAGTATGCTTACATATATAACAGAGAATTGAAACTTCTATGTATAAATGTGGGAATAGAATATAAGTGCATGTGCAAACAAATAAGAAGCTACTTGTAAGGGCGTAAATTTTTATTTAAAGAATTTACTAGGAGTCGAGCAATTATAGATGCCAAAAATGATAATTAATATATAGCTGATAAATTACCTGAGTTCTTAACTTACTACGCACATGCACCTCGAGTAATAAGACTGTCAAAATTGTTCTAAAGCTCCGCATTATTTTAGCGTGTGGCCTTATAATGAGTTCCTATAAGGCTCCACAAATTATTAGAAGATTTCTGGATTTTTCACATGCCAATTACGAGCCATAATACTGCTTCTTTAACCATTTTGGCTTTGTCATCTTAGCTCTCAACCAATTTCTCGCAGTTTTGGGATTGATGTACCTTAATGATTGCACCCATTTCCATCAACCATTACCATTTAAACCCCCTGAAAAATTAAGAAAATAAGTGAAATAGAAAAGAAGGGAAAGAAAAGACTAGTAAGATCACGTACTAAGCATTTTACATATTAGAGTTTCACTAGTCTCTTCCCCCAGAACAATTCTTTTTCCTTGTTCTCTCCACTGGACTCTTTCTGTAGCAATCAAGCTACACCCATCGTGTGGCTTTGCAGTTACAGGCTGTATTTGTCACTTTTGAATCATTTCCTAAATCCTATAGCTGAAAACGCCGAAAGCTGAAAGAATATATTTCATCCTCCAATTCACATGAATGGTTAGATTAACAGAAATCGTTAATTCGAATTAAAGAACTAGATCAAATTCTTGACAGGTTCATTCAGGTTACTTCGTTGGGGGCAGTGGAAGCAGTAATGGTGGATGTTTGAAAAAAAAATAAGATTAGCAAGATGATTGTTGTCACTGTTCACCACTCCAAATGGAAAGTGGTATAAAGAAATTGGTCTACTTATCTATAGCTGATTTGATGCATAACTTGTCTAGACATATCTATACGTAGATTATCTACTTATCTATACGTAGATTAAATTAGGAAACTAACAGACCTTTCTGTGTCTTTCTTTAGCCCCCTGCTACGCAAATAAGTAAGAAAAAGAAACTTCCTTTCAGCTTTGAACAATTCTAGAGTGAGAAAATTAGGAGAATCGATTCTGTTGATTCAGTATTCCAACTGAAAACTGAATACGGAAGTGTGTATATATACATCAGAGAGTAAAGTAACTCTCGGTAAAAAATATAACTAAAATGCAGACTAAACTATCCTTATATTTATTCATAAGGATTTAAACTATGAAACTATACACTAAAGACCACAAAGAAAAATACAATTACAATACTTCACATTGTTCTAGGGAGCTTTATCACGAGCTTTATCTAAATCAAAAGTCAATCTTTAATACCAACCACATATTTTCCACAAAAGTTAGTGATAGGGTTAGGGTATCCACCCGCCCCAGGGGGAGAGATGAGCCTAGGTGGATGACTAGCCCACATCAAAGCTCGTACGGTGTTTTTCAAAAAAATATTCTCCACAAAAAAGTAAATTTTCACACATCCTAATAATCTTTCTTTACATTCTCACCCTACATTCTCCAAAAAATCAACTTTCAAAAATCTAAATCTACATAAAGCTCCCAAGAACGAAACAACAAGTTTTGTAAATGTCTCACTCATTTTCCCCAGGTGAGGAATGTGTTATTTTGCATGCTCTGCTATAAATGGTTATGAGTATTAGCTCTTGTTTCTTGTTTAACTGCAGAGATACACTTGCTTTCTTTGCTAGTCGAGTACAAAACTCACAATTCCGTACGGAGCTATTAAATTTGTGGGAAAATGATACTTCATTTAGTATATTTCCTGCACATCCTCCCTTTCCCTACAAGGAAGGGTTCAAAAGAAGCAAATATTGCCTCCATGTAAAAGGTTACGAGGTGAACACTGCCAGAGTTAGTGATGCTATCCATTATGGTTGTATCCCAGTTTTGATATCGAATTATTATGACCTTCCTTTTTCTAATATCTTAGATTGGAGCAAATTTTCAGTAGTTATTAACTAAGGGGATATGAAACTGTTGAAATACACACTAACATCCATTTCTAAACAGACATACCTGAACCTCTATTGAAACCTCTCCATTGTTAGGAGGCACTTCATATGGCATACAAAACCAAGAAATTATGATTCCTTCTATATGATAGCTTACCAGTTGTGGCTGAGAAGAGGCTTGCATCGGTTGGCTTACTAACTTGTGCAAATTATTTAGCTTCTTCTAACAAGTAGAATATTATAGCGTCATGTAAACCAAGTTACATGGAATGATGAACTGTATGAAGTACTGCAACCTTCAACTCTTGAAACCAAGGGACGTAGAGTAGTGCTTTTAATGCTTGAGGAAGAGTCCAACGTGTCCTCTGTTTGCTTCTCTATGTGGCTCGCCTTCTTAACAGTCTACATCCATTTTCAAGTTCGGATATATCAATACTCAACCTCCATGTATGATAGCAAATTTTTGCAGTAAGGGCTGTATTGTACCACTTGTTCCCTTCTCTATATGATGCAATATTATTGGGACCTCAATTTTTGGATGTGTGGCATGTGATTGAAATCTTTATGTAAACTTATAGTTGGTAATTTTATAATAGCAAATTAGCAACAGTGGATCCTGGGTTGGTTCTTCCACCAGAACCTCATTTCTTGGCGGACTTGGTTTTGATTAGCCATGCATTATTGCTATGCTATAGCAGACTAGTTTTCCAATTATTCGAATGGGTATTACCATGGTATGGATAACAACTTTTTGTATTCTAGCTATATGGTTGTCCAAGCTACATTAGTGGGTTTGTCAGTTATTTGTAGACTTATGGTGGATAATCGCATTGGACCAAGGGCAATCTGGAAACTGTTGTGCCTGTATTTCTTGATGCTCTCACTGCTGTTTGTGCCATCAAAGGCTGTATTCTGGATTTCTTCTCTTACCAGCAGTCTGTCCTCAGCTTCTGTAAAAGTATCTATCAGACCACCTTAATTATCATGATTACCATTTCCAGAATACAGGCAGACACTGGAAATTATTATTATTTAGAGATGATAGTCCAAGAACAGCCTCAAAGATGTAACCTTGGCAAGGCTATGCACATGCTGGGATGGTTTCTATGTCCGTGTTGTTTTGTTGTGGTACAATCTTTGAAGCTCTTCAATGGCAGAATGGTATACCTCCTTCAGATTGTCCCATTTTGGGCTTTCTCATCTTATTGGTATTAATTTTGAATATCATCTTTTGTTTTCTATGTTCAGTTTAAATTTGTGTGTGCTGTTGAATTAGCAGATTGCTTCGTATCTAGCTAAAATTGTTAAATATATAATTTTTCCAAATTGGTTGACATCTCCAGTTTCATGGGAATGTGTGTAGATTTCAAAAGAGAAGTTAGATAATAGCACATGATAATTTTTAAAGGCTATTTTTCAAGAAAAGTTATTTTTAGTTAGTAGGGCTGCTAGGTTTCGAATGGTGTGCAACTTGTTGCACTATTACGCCACATCTCTGATATCACAAAATTTTGGTTTACTGCGTCCTAGAAAATGCTGTTATTTTCCTCAAGAGAATCGGTTTTTTTTTCCATGCCCTGCTAAATAAATTAGTTGGAATGTTGCTAATAATTCAATGCCTTTTCTTTGTTTTCAGTTCACAAAGAGATGTTTGGTGCTGATTTTGGCAGCAGATGTTCTGTTTATCTTGATACACCTCCCATTCCGGTGTCCTGGACATTTCAATTAGACATAATCAAATCTGCTCGTCAATCTGCTTATGACATCTCCATATATGGGTTCATGGCATGGAAGCCTATGTGGCTGCCTTGGTTGCTTTTTGCAGCTATATCCTGCTCACTCTGGCTACTGTTACCTCTGTGATTCCCATAAATTACATCTTTAAGTTGAGGATTTTTTACCCCATTACCATAGGAGTTGCTCTTGGACTTCCAACAGACAATCTGGTCAAAATAGCTGGGTTAGTGTCCCTTCTAGAATGGAAACACATAGCAACCCTTGTGCCAAGCTCTACCATTAAAAGAATGGTTGTTGCAGGACCTATCTCTCTGTTGGTGATGTTGCTGCCTCATCTTGAGCGTCCATCTCACTCGCGGCTTGAATGGTGCTATGTTCTTATTGCCATCTATCTTGCGATGCTCAATCAAGGCTAGGTTTCTTTGTTGGCTTTGGGAATGAGGAGAGATTTTTCCCAGTCTACTTGGTGATGACTGCCATATATAGCATCTAAGAAGACTTGAGTCATGGAAATAGGAGGACCTGATTGATCGTGTGTGGTTGGGGGGGAAACAGATGCCCTTGCTCATAATAATACACTCGAATCAACTATCAGCTTTAATAGCGGATGTCATCAAGATCTGGGGCCTCTAGAAGTTAATTCTAGGGTTATATGTATGTATCTGGATTGAATGACTTTTGGCAAATTTTCCAGTGTTGTGGACTTGCCGGGTTCAAAGTGCCTCTTTGTTCTTTAATTTACACAATTTTGTTTTGATGCTTGTAAGCCAGTAGACATACTAGACGATTCTGATTGGCCATCGTGACAGATGTGAAATTCTTCTAGATAGGACGATTGCAGGAATCTCCTCTCGGTAAAAACATGCTAGT
Source organism: Nyctanthes arbor-tristis (assembly GCA_963692815.1). Taxonomy (NCBI): domain Eukaryota; kingdom Viridiplantae; phylum Streptophyta; class Magnoliopsida; order Lamiales; family Oleaceae; genus Nyctanthes; species Nyctanthes arbor-tristis. Next base: position 2,265 of record CAVNYN010218037.1, on the reverse strand, counting down.
TACAATTTTTTGCACTTATGATACGGACGATTTTGTTAATAACAACTTTAGGTGGAGACATCTCTCCTCGAAACAGGAAGAAATTTTTGAGCTTGTTTGAGGCTCTTTATTTGTGCAATTTATAAATTGAATTTATAATGAGTGGAAATGAGTTGTGGAAATTTAATTGAAGTTTGAAATATATGGTGATTATTGAGTAGTTGTCAAATCAACAGTCCAATCATGGTAAGTGAATTTATAAATAGAAAAAATAAAAAGGTTCAAACAACCCTCCATATTTAAATAAAAACATGCTGATGGGGAATTCTTTTAAGAGCTTCGCTTTTTGCGAGAAGATGCATGTACCTGTGCATGTGCCTCCTATTGCACATTTGTCCACCAATTCGATTTGCTTTTGACTGATTGAAATTCTTGACCTCATGAATCTTCCAAAAAAGAGTAGTTTTGGTTGCCCCTATAATAAAATTTATTATATATCTTGAAAGAGTCGGTCAGGTTGTGGCTGAATATATATTATGTTTTCAAAAATCTAGTAAGGTAGCCATGTGAAGTAACGGTTAGGAACGAGGGCTAATTGTTCAGCATCAAATTAAATGTTTTAGTTCGAAGGACAAAAAGCGTAGGTATCCCTCCCAGCCTCTCACATGGAACCCAATTTTCTTGCCCCTCTCTCTCTTGTTTCGGACTTTCCTCTTTCATTTACCGATGGTTCGAATTGAGGCCAAAAGTGGTGAAGAGTCTTAGAAGGAATTCATATGCTGCACCTAAGAAAAGTTGATGAATGCAATGTGCATTTACTCCCTCCGTTCCACAAAGATATTCACTGTTTCCTTTTATATCCGTCCTAAATTATATTCTCATTTTCTTATTTATAATATACCCTTATTTATTGTAAATAGAAATCAATAACAAAAAAGAAATAAAGTGAAATATTAGGTAAATTAAAGGATATATTAGGAAATATATTCTTAAATGGTATATTTCCAATAACATTAATTAAGTTTTCTTAATTTGTGTAAAAAAATCAAACGGGAATATCTCTGTGGGACAAGGGAGTATTTGATTTTGGAAAAAGTTGGAACATATGATGATACACAAATTTATTTGGATGCACCATGGCTTAGATTATGCATTTATTTATTATGCTATTGTGATAATAATTAATCATCAACTTATTTTTCTCTTACAAGGTCAATGCCCCATATTGAGTCCGACTGCTGATGCTGAAGTTCTATTCCCTCAAACCCCAAATCTGAAATGCGTAGCTTACTAGAAATAATTTTCACCTTTGTAATAAATACTTTTTAGCACTACTGTAAAAACCGTGTTCTAGCATAAAACCTGGATTTGTGTTTGTATGTCCGTGTATTCGTGATTAGTTAACTAATGAGGCCAATAATTGGAAGCGGTCACTTTAAAATGATGAAGTGCATTACAGATATATACTATATATTAAGCAATAATAATAAGTTGCAGACTTGTGCACATTTCTTTAGAAGTCCAAAAAGTGGTTAGAGGAGGATCTGTCATTATTTCAATCAACTTTCATCATCGTCACATGCCTTGTATAAAATATACATGTGATTAGTATCATTTTTATAACTTGGAGATAAATTGATTAATACCAATTCCTCAAGAAATAATTGGTTTTAAAAAATATTATCTCCCCTTGGTCAATGAAATTTTAAGAAAAGTAAATATATAAGGGTCTCAATTAACCAAGTATCTATTTGTCAATTCTCGATTAGCCCATTAGCGGGTAATATTAAACTTGGTACTCCTAGAAATATTCCTCCTTTATGGATGGATTGATTGATGGCTGACTATTTATTTCAGCTTCAAAAATTCGCTCATGAAATTCTCGTTATTATTGAGTTGTTAACAAAGCTTCTTATTTAAACACCGCGGATGTAAACAGCATCCACCCTCGACCCCTCTCAGTACTTTCTTTGGCTCTTGTCATGAGATGTCACTTTTCAGCAGTTGCATTGTATCTTTGTCGGATTGCATATCTATCCCATCACAGATATTTCTATTGCTATAACTGTAGCCAGTAACCATAAACATCGATTATGAACAATTCAATCGAAAATCCTCCTCCATCTTCTTCAAAAGGCAAGAACAAGTATCAGCAGGAACAATCAACCACAAGGTTTCTAGGCGTGAGGAGGAGGCCATGGGGCAGATACGCAGCAGAAATAAGAGACCCTTCTACTAAAGAGAGACATTGGCTTGGAACTTTTGACACCGCAGAGGAGGCTGCTT